>PVLC010014421.1:0-39363 GCA_004027655.1 Graphiurus murinus
TGTTATTTCTCCTTCCCATGATTCCCCTGATCTTCAATTTATAACTTTGCTGTTCTTGCAAGTTTTCTTGTCCAATCTCTGTAGTTGGGGTTTAGGGGTGACAGGGTGTGTTCAGAGATAGAGTTTGGGTGAGAGGTCACCGTAATAGATGCAGGGATAGGGTAAAGAAGGGGGTAAAGATTAGAGATGGTAGATATTGCTATGTGACAAGAACAAGAGGAAAAGAAAAGAGAGGAGATAGAGTGTAGCAGAGAGAAATATGGGGGGGGCTTGTAAAAGGGGTAAGGAGGGGGTTCAATGACCTAAGCAAGAAATAACAAAGCAAGTATTCATCTAAGCAAACATAAACAAATCAAAGCAATAACACAGTTTAGACAGATCAAATTTAAAACTTAACACCAAAGGAGAATGAAAAAAAGAAAATAAAACAAAACCAAAAACCAAAATCAAAAAAATAAAAATTAAAAAATTATAAAAATTAAAAAAATAAAAAGATAATCCCAAAATCTACGAATAGCAAACAGTAAAACCAAAGCTCTCTCTCACGTGTGCCTTTGGCGTTATTTATCTATTTATTTATTTTAATTTGCTCTGTCAGTGCAGGCAGAGAATTGCCCACTGCTAGTTTATGTCTCTGGATTCTCCACTGGGTCTGGCTGCGTCTCTGTCTCTGCTTTTTGTTTTAGCAGTCTAAAAGCCAGGCCTTTCCGGATACCCTGTGAGCACTGGGTTCCTCCACCCTTCTGGTCCTGTCTAGGCTCTAGCAGGGCAGATGGCTGAGTTTATCCTTTGTTTTGTGAGTCCCGCACCCTGCACCCGAGGTGCGCGTAGCCCGACTTACGGTTCCCTGCAGCTTGGCCTGTTCCCGTTCTGATGGCTGGGGGCGTAGCTAGCAGGAAGTTGGTGGGAGGGGCTGGTGGCAGCCGCAGTTCCCAGCGCACACAGGCTCCCCTCTCCAAGTTTGTGTTCGAGTTTCCAGTATTTCTTCTCTTCCTTCCGTCAAGAAGCTGGATTCACGCCTGTGCTCTTCTCTCCTTTGCACCGTTGCTCACTGCTCCATCTTTGGGATGGTACGTAGACACTGGCCCACGGGAGCTTCTGATTGGCCTGCGGGGGCTTCTGCTGACTGTTCCACGGGAGGGTTCTGATCACTGTGAGTGTTGCGGCAATCCCCACCTGGGTAGTTCGTGGAGATCCGGGGCCAATGCCACGCCTGGGCTGTTAGCTGTGTCCCCGTGTATTTAGCCACTCACGGTGTCTGGCTCGTCCCCGCTGCTCCTTCCACAGCCTAAATCTCTGAGTCTATCCTTTGTTCAGTTGCGTCGGTGCAATCCAACCTACTGATGACTGTGGCTCCTATCTCTGTTGTTGTCTGCCTCCCCTCTGATCGCTGGGGGGCACAATAGATCAATGGAGGTCTGGATAGCTGGATAGTTGGCAGGATATTGTATGGGAGGGATTGGCGTGCAATGTGGTGCGCAGGTTCGCGGTGCGCAGTGCCCTCTCCTTTGTTTTTCCTGAGCTCTGCGTGGTTCCACTCCTCTTTCTATCTGTCAAGCTTGCTGCCTCCTGGTTCCAGCCTTGCTGTGCAGTCGGTCCCCTAGGCTCTGTTGTGGAGCCCCGGATATGTCCCGCTGGAGTTTAGGCTGATCGCACCACACACTCCCGTCGCTCTGTCCGGTGGTAGAATGCCCCGCCTGAGTGGAGCGTGGGGGTCTGGAGGTGCCCACGCCACGCCCGGTCCCCGGGTCCGCCGCGGTGCCCAGCCCTCGGAACTGGGCTCACCTCTGCAGTCCCGGGTCCAATTCCGGGAGCCCGCAGCCCTCGGCCCGATGTTAGCAGTCTGCGCCGCGCCTGAAGACCGGCAGAGGTGCTGTCTGGAGTACTCCCTTGTTTCCAGACCAACTCTCCGCGGTCCCTGGGTCCGCCAGAGTGCCTAGTTCTCGGAATCAGACTCACCTCCACAGCCCCGGGTCTCCTCTCCGCCAGTGAGCCCCGGCTCACCTCCGCAGTTCCCAGTTGCTGCTCTGCAGAGCCTGCGGGCCACAGCCGGCCGGAGGCCTGCGGCCCCGCACTCGCCTGCTGTCCCTCCGAGGTGTTGTTTGGGGGACTCCTTTGTTCCCCCGGCCGGCTATCTGAGTTTTCTTCCGTTGTGGTTCAGCTTTCACCCCTTTTTGTTGCTTTTTTCCTTCTGTAAAGAAGCTGGTTTTGGGGCAAATTTGATTTGAAAGAACAGCTTCTGGGGAGAGGTATTTCACTCAGACGCCATCTTGTCCCTCCCTCCGTATTATCCCATAGTTTTGTAATCCATTCATCTGTCGATGGACATCTTGGCTGCTTCCATAGTTTGGCAATTATGAACTGTGCAGCTATAAACATAGATACATATGCGTTGGTTTCCATTCTTTTGGGTAGATACCCAGAAGTGGTATTGCTGGATCATATGGTAGGTTCATTTCCATTCATCTGAGGATCCTCCACTTGTTTTCCAAAGTGGTTGCACTGATTTGCAATCCCACCAACAATGTATTAGGGTTCCCACTTCTCCACACCCTCGACAGCATTTGATGTCGTTTGTGTTTTTTATGATTGCTATTCTGATTGAAGTTAGGTGAAATCTCAAGGTAGTTTTGATTTGCATCTCTCTGATTGCCAATGATGTGGAACATTTCCTCATACATTTATTGGCCATTTGTATTTCTTCTTTTGAGAAGTGTCTACTTAGATCCTTTGCCAATTTTTTGATTGGGTTATTTTTTTTCTTAGGTGTGATTTTCTTGAGTTCTCTGTATATTCTAAATATTAGACCTCTATCAGAGGAATAGCTGGCAAAAATTTTCTCCCACTCTGTGAGCTCTCTGTTGAGGTTCTTGATAGTTTCCTTTGCTGCACAGAAGCTCTTAAGTTTAATGCAATCCCATGTATTGATCTTCCTTTAAGTTGCTTGTGCTTTTGGGGTCTTGTTGAGAAAGTTTTTACTTGTGCCTAGGTGTTGAAGTGTTGGTCCTATGCCCTCTTCAAGTAGCTGCAAGGTCTCTGGCCTGACTTCCAGGTCTTTGATCCACCTTGAGTTGACTCTTGTGCAGGGTGAGAAAGTGGAGTTTATTTCCATTTTCCTGCATATGGTTAACCAGTTTTGCCAACACCATTTGTTAAAGAGTCTATTTGTTTTCCAGTGTATATTTTTGGCTCCTTTGTCAAAAATCAATTGACTATGGACACGTGGGTCTCTTTCTGAGTCTTCTATTCTGCTCCATTGGTCTATGTGCCTGTTTTTGTGCCAATACCATGCTGTTTTTATTACTGTGGCTTTGAAGTAGAGTTTGAAGTCAGGTATTGTGATACCTCCTGCATGGTTCTTATTGTTAAGAACTACTTTGGCTATCCTGGGCTTTGTGTTGCTCCAAATGAATTTAAGGACTGATTTTTCTATGTCTGTGAGGAGTGACCTTGGTAATTTCATGGGTATGCATTGAAGCTGTAGATCACTTTTGGGGGGATGGCCATTTTGATGATATTTATTCTGCCTATCCAAGAGCATGGAAGATCTTTCCATCTTCTAAGGTCTTCATCAATTTCTTTTTTCAACTTTTTATAGTTTTCCTTATAGAGGTCTTTTACCTCTTTGGTTAGCTTTATCCCTAAATATTTTATTTTTGGGGGGCGCTATTGTGAGTGGAATTGTTTTCTGGATTTCTTTTTCGGTGGTTTTATGGTTGGCATACAGGAAAGCTTCTGATTTTTGAAGGTTGATTTTTTATCCAGACACCTTGCTGAAACTGTTGATCAGTTCTATAAGTTTTTTGGTTGACTTTGTTGGGTCTTCTAAGTATAGTATCATGTCATCTGAAAAAAGGGATAATTTTAGTTCTTCTGTCCCTATTTTTACCCTTTTGATTTCCTTTTGTTGCCTTATTGCTCTGGCTAGAGTCTCAAGTACTATATTGAACAGAAGAGGTGATAATGGACATCCTTGTCTTGTTCCTGTTTTTAGTGGGAACTCTTGCAGTTTTTTTCCATTTAATATGATGTTGGCTGTGGGCCTATTGTATATTGCCTCTATGATGTTGAGTTATGTTCCTTCTATTCCTATTCTCTGAAGTGCTTTTAGCATGAATGGATGTTGGATCTTGTCAAATGCTTTTTCAGCATCAATTGAGATGATCATGTGATTTTTGTCTTTGATTCTGTTTATGTGGTAAATTACATGGACTGTTTTCCATATGTCAAACCAGCCTTGCATCCCTGGGATGAACCTGACTTGGTCATGGTGTATAATTTTCTTGATGTGATTTTGAATGCGCATTGCTAGTATTTTGTTTAGCAGTTTTGCATCTAAGTTCATCAATGATATAGGCCTATAGTTTTCTTTTCTTGAGCTGTCTTTATTTCGCTTTGGTATTAATGTGATGTTAGCTTCATAGAATGTGTTTGGGAGGGTCTCATTTCTTTCTATTTCACGGAATAGTTTGAGGAGTATTGGGATTAGGTCTTCTATAAATGTTTTATAAAACTCGCTTGCAAACCATCTGGCCCTGGGCTTTTGTTTGATGGTAAACTCTTTATTGCTATTTTTATCTCTTTGATTGCCATTGGTCGGTTTAAGTTTTCTATATCTTCTTGACTCAATTTAGCAAGGTTATATGTGTCTAGAAATTTGTCAATTTCTTCTAGATTTTCCATTTTGTTGTTCCATTTTAGTTTCTCAAAATAGTTTCTGGTGACCCTGTGTATTTCCATACTGTCGGTGTTAATATCCCCTTTTTCATCTCTTATTTTGGCAATTTGGGTTGATTTTCTCTTTCTTTTGGTTAGGTTGGCCAATGGTTTATCTTATTTATTTTTTCAAGAAACCAGCTTTTGGTTTTGTTGATTTTCTCTATTTTTTTTTATTCTGTACTTCATTAATTTCTGCTCCAAATTTAATAATTTGCTGTCTTCTACTAGCTTTGGGGTTGGACTGTTCTTGTTTTTTGAGTGCTTTGAGCTGTGTCATTAGGTTATTTATTTGGTGATTCTGTGTTCTTCTTATGTGGGTACTCAGTGCTATAAATTTTCCTCTTAGTATTGCCTTTAAGGTGTCCCAGAGGTTTTGATATGTTGTGTCTCTGTTTTCATTGATTTCTAGGAATTTTTAAATTTCTCCCCTTACTTCTTCTATGACCCAGTCCTCATTCTGCAATGTGGTGTTCAGTCTCCATGTGTTTACATGGTTACTCTGGGTCTTCTTAGAGTTGATTTCTAGTTTCACTCCATTGTGGTCTGAAAAGATGCATGGAATTATGTTACATTTTTTGAATTTGCCAGTGCTCACTTTGTGGCCCAGAATGTGGTCTATTTTGGAGAAGGTTCCATGTGCAGCTGAGAAAAATGTGAATTCAGCTGTAATTGGGTGAAAGAGTCTATATGTGTCTAATAGATCCATTTGGCTTATGGTATTCCTTAGGTCTGAGGTGTCTCTACTCACCTTTTGTTTAGAAGATCAGTCTAGTGATGTGAGAGGATATTGAAGTCTCCCAGTATTAGTGTATTGGGATCTATGTGTGTCTTTATATCATACAGAGTTTGTTTTATGAAAGTGGCTGCACCTATATTTGGGGCATAGATGTTGATAATTGTTATTTCCTCTTGCTGGATTGTTCTTTTTACTGGTAAAAAATGACCTGCTTTGTCTCTTTTGATAAGTGTAGGCTTGAAGTCTAATTTATCTGATATCATGGTTGCTACTCCTGCTTGTCTTCGAATTCCATTGGCATGATTACCTTACTCCAGCCCTTCACCTTTAGTTTGTGGGAATCTTTGCTTGTAAGGTGTGTTTCTTGCAGGCAGCATATAGATGGATTCTGGGTTTTAATCCATTTTGCCACCTTGTGCCTTTTTATTGGAGAGTTGAGACCATTTTTATGCAGTATGATTATTGAGAAATGATTTTTAATTCCTAACATTTTGAGTTTTGACTTCTGTTTTCGGTGGTGTTTTTCTTCTTTGCTTAATTGTTTCCTTTCTGGAAATTATTGTTTTTCTGGTTCTGACATTTACATGTTAGTTCTTCTTTGTAGTTAATCTCTTTGAGTATTTTCTCTAGTGCTGGTTTGGAAGACATAAATTCTTTCAGTTTCTGTTTGTCATGGAAGATTTTTATTTTCCCATCAATTTTGAGAGAGAGTTTTGCTGGGTAGGAGAATCTTGGCTTCAAGTTATTTTCTTTCAGAGTTTGGAATATGTTACTCCAGCCCCTCCTGGCTTTCATGACTTGGTTTGAGAGGTCTGATGTGATTCTCATTGGTTTTCCTCTAAATGTCACTTCGCCTTTTACTTTTGTTGCCTTTAGAATTCTCTCCTTAGCTTGTACATTAGTCAACTTGATTATTATGTGGTGTGCTGAACCTCTTCTTTGGTCTTGTCTTGAGGGAGTTCTGTATGGTGAGATCTTTTATTGATGGGTTGTGGTGGTTCATTGTTTCTTTGCTATTTTTCCTTCCCATGGTTCCCCTGTTCTTAAATTTATATATTTGCTGCTCTTGCAAGTTTTCTCATTCAATCTCTGCAGTGGGGGTTTAGAGTTGTCTGCTGGTATATACTGGGACAGGTCGTGTTCAGTGGTAAAGGTTGGGTGAGAAGTCACAGTAATGAGTGCAAGAATAGGGTAAAGTAGAAGCTATAGTCCAGTGGAATAAGAGGTTGAGTGTTTTGAGGTGATATATTGTAAAGATTAGTGACGGTAGATATGTTGGGGGATTCTGGTAGTCAATGTAGAGTTTTAAGTGTGATAGTATGAGATGGTCTTGATATGAGACAGGGAAAGAAGGAAAAAGAAAAGAGAAGAGAAAAAGTGTTGAGGAGAAGAATATAGATGGGAGAGAGGGAGGGAAGCTTGTAAAAGGGATAAGGAGGAGATTCAACAAGCTAAGCAAAAAATAACAAAGCAACCAATCATCCAAGCAAACATAAATGAATCAAGGCAATACAAAACAAAAACAGAGTAAAAACAAATAAAATATAACACACACACACACATACACACACACACACACACACAACCCAAAAAGCAACAACAAGAAACAAAAGCAAAAACCCTGCTAGTTTGTAAGTTCAGAGCTTAAATATTCGAGTTTCTCTGGCATTCTTATATGCTCTGTCAGTGCAGGTAGGGAGTTCTGCTGATGCCTCTCCCATTGCAAGCTCTGAGCTCTCCACTGGGCCTGTCTGCATCTCTCTCTCTGCCTTTGCTGGTGGCGGGAGTGCAATCTATATGTGAGGCAATTTCTAGAGTGCCTGGAAGTTCTCTATGCACTGTGTGCACTGGGACCCTCCTGCACTTCTGCTCTATCCAATTGCTTGAAGGGCGGGTGACTGAGTCTGTGCTTTGTATAGGGGCCTCGGCACCTCAGGGGTGCAATTTACCTTACAGATCTCTGCTGCTCTGGTTCCAGTGGAAGGGGTGATCTGGGGTGTCCCAGGGGTTCTTGATCACTGTTGATCCTGCAGGGATATGCCGCCTGATTAGGGTGTGGAATTCTGTAGTTGCTTACTCCACTTCTGGTCGTTGGATGTGCAGGAGGTCGTTGGAGGTCTTGGTGCTAACAGATGCTGCTCTTGGCGACTAGCAAGTTGGTGTCTGGCAAGATGGTGTCTGGCAAAATGGCGTATGGTAAGATGGTGGTTGGCAAAATGGTGGCCGCCAGTTCACAGCACAGGCCCCTGCTGCATGCGTGCATGTGCTTGCTGGCTCCTTTGATTCAAGCTCTATGGTGCAGTTGACCGCTGCTCTGGCTCTGGAGGGAGAGGTGAGATCGGGTGGTCCCACAGGGGCTTGCGCTGGTCATACCACACGTTCCAGTCGCTGTGGAAGGTGCGGGATGCGCCGCCTGGTTAGGCTGTGGAGTTCTGGCGTGCTGGTTGCTGGGTACGCTGCCGGGCAGCTGGCTTAGTGGCTGCTGTGGCTCTATGGCTTGGCGTCACTGCCGCGCAGTCAGACTCCTTTGCTCTCCCTGGTCAGCCTTCTGGTGTCTCTTTAGTTGTACTTCAAATTCATACCACATCTTTGCATAAGTTTTAACTATTTTCTTGGGCCTAATGTCTGATGTTTGACTATCTGGGTCAAAATGTATAATAGTTATAAAATTCTTAATGCATATTTTAAACTTATTTTCAGATATTATCAGTTTAAACTTCTAACAGACATGGATGCACGAGACTATCATAAACATTGGATTTTCTTTAATATTTGTATATTTAGTAGGTAAAAATTTATATTTTATTTCTTAAAATACTGGATTTTGGACCAACTAAACTTGAATTAAGAAAAAACTCCTTCTTTTTAAAAATTTACCTCTGTAATTCATCTGACATTTTAGTATATGCTATGAGATAGAAAATTGTTTTTCTCAGCTGAGTGTGGTGGCACATGACTACAATCCTAGTACTTGGGAAACTGAAACAGGAAGATTGCAAGTTTGAAACCAGTCTCAGCAACTTAGCAAGACCCTTTGTAATTTAGTGCCATTCTGTTTCAAAAGAAAAACTGAAAAGAGGGCTAGGGGTGTAGCTTGGAGGTAGAATACCTCTGGGTTCAACCCCTAGTGCTCCCCACCCTAAATGTTTTTCTCTGGGTAAACAAAAGCTGCAGTCTGAATTTTCACAGTAAATGTTAATTAAATCCTTATTTATCCTTGATTTTTTTTTTAAAGAAAATTTCATGGATCCTCTACTGAGTATCATGTTAGTATAAAAATCCTTTACTTGTTACATAGCTCTCTGATCCTTTTAAGTTATGATGCTCCCCTCACCTCAAATTTTATTGAGTATTTTTCCACTTGCTTAATTTCCATGAGTCTTAAAGTCATTTACTTTAGAAAGTCATGTTGAGTTTTAATGCAGTCATAAAATTATGATAGCAATCTCTTTAAATGTACTTGTTACCTCGAGGAGACAGCAGATTATATTTTGAAAAGAGAATTAGGTTTAAACTTTGAGATTTCCTTGATTGGAATTCTTCAAGCAAAAGAGATAGTAGGAAGAAAACCATTTTACCTTAGTTATAAGAATAAACAAAATAGGAATGGTACCGTTTGTAGACTTCATTATCATGTTTCTGCACTTTATAGACTTCATATCATGCTGAGGAAATGTGGGAAGGAGAAGAGCCAATGGATATAGATGTGAGATGCTTTGGGGTCAGGGTGCTGGTAAGACTGGGAGTCCAAGACTACACTGGCCATTTTGGAAAATGCTATAGAAATGTTTGTATTTAGTATGGTCCCAGGATTTTTATTTTCTCTCTGGAGTGTGGTGGCCAATATCAGGCAATAGTAGACGTGAAACTTTGGGAAAGGAGGTGTCAACCTGAACCTGAGGAGGCCAACCAACACAAACACACAGAAAGCTGGCCCCCTGGGTCCTCGAGAGAGGGAAGAGAGCTATGCTGCAGGCTGGAGGGATCTTGGAGCCGGCCAGCAGGGTTCTTTGCCAAGGTTCACAAACCAAGATTGAATTTCGGCTGAGTTTCCAGGCTATTTGAGCCAAGTAATGAAAGGACCTGGGCTGTGTAGAATGTCAGGTAGGAGACATGGGAAGATCATTTAATCCAAGATTAGTTATTTGATCCAGAAACTGCAAATGGGGGGCAGTATAGGAAATATAAATTCATGGGAAATCCTCCCAAATAAAATTCTTCCATTATCTGCCTTGTTGATCTAGGGCTTTGCAGGACATTAGTCTATTTATACGCCCATATATTCTTGAATGTGGGAGGGTAAGGCCCAAGAATTCACCCAGAATGTAAAGTGTATCATTAAGCTTTCCTTTTTCCCTTCCCTTCCTTTTCCCTTTCTCACTTCCCAATATATTTATTAAGACTTTACAGTGTCAGCAGAGTTCCAAGGTTAGAAATACAACTGTGAACAAAAATGACAAGGAACCTGACATCTAACATCTAACATCTATCAATGGAGAGAAACATTGGGCATGCAAATACTATAAAATGTGATCAGCGTTACAAGGGGAAGTGCTAACACAGGTAAACTTTTCAGTGGGGGCATTACAATTTGCAACTTTATAAATATAAAGTGATTTTTAGCAGAACATCCTAAAGTCCTATGACTGATAAAGTTTACATTTCCTCCTCCCGTTTTTGATCTTCAGCAGCATTATTATAATGTCTAATCCGTTTTCTTCTCCCCTCAATTCTCTCGTCATCAACACACTATTGTTCATCTGCACAGAATCTGCCATCATTTCTCTTCAACATTTCAGGGCACTTATGCACATTTCACCCTATAGGACCCTTTTTATGAAAAGCAGTTATCAATTATAGTGAAGAGAGGATATTTGAAAAATTCTACAAGCCCATACACTAACACCTTGACTTTCTCTGTCATGATCTTTCTTTATGTAACTTCTTGTTTCCATGTAAGTGTAGACACTGATATTAATTTGTGTGTGAGCTACACCCCAACCCTTTTAATTAATATTTATTTATTTATTTATTTATGAGACAGAGTCTTACTAGGTTGCTGAGAGTCTCACTAAGCTGCTGAGGCTGGTTTTGAACCTGCAATCCTCCTGTCTCAGCCTCCCAAGTATTATCTGCACCACCACACCTGGCTTGATGTTTTATGTGTGGTAATATGCCTCCGTGAAAAAGATGCATGTAACCATATGTATTAGCCCTTGATTTTTTTTTGCTTGACTTCAAAAGCCACTATTTTGATTCTGCCTCTTCTGTCTCTCACTTACTACCTGAAAACTTTGTTTCTATAGATAAATCAATTTTCAGCTGTTAATTTATTGCTCCTGGCAAGAGCCCTGGGCACTGAAGTGGATTCACAGGCACCAACTGACAGGGCAGCAAACTGTTCAGGTAAAACGACCTAGTGCCTGATTCCTTCATGTTCCCTCATATCAGATCACCCCCATTGGCTACAAAACCAACTTTATCTGTACACTTGGGAAGCCTGCCATTTCTGAATATTCTCAAGGTCTCTCCTTATGCATGCTCACTGTGAGGCCAGTGGTAAACCTGGTATGCCTCGGCTCCCTGTGTCCTGGCTCAGACTCCCATTGACCAGCTTTAGCTGTTCCTGGTCTCTTACACACAGTAAGAGTCATCATATCTCACTGTAACTGAAAAGAGGTATTTTCTTTTTGCTCCCTCCCTCCCCCCTGGTGCATTCAGGATTTAGCATAGGTAAATTTCACTCCTTCTTAATTACTTCCCCTGCTTAAGATCTGCCGAGAATAACATCCAAGTGTGAAGCATACCCTCCAAGCTACACTTTCATGGGGGCAGTTTGAATTTGCACTTAGGTTGACTTTGGAAAGCAAACTTTATTTTGGCCATTATTTAATCAGCCACATGATTCTGAATTCTTTCATCTTCCTTTCCCTTTGCTTCTTGGTTAGTTCAAGTCTCTGTGCAACAATTTTACACATAGTTATCTCTTTACATCTTGGCATGCTGTGTAGGCTGGAATGAAATGTGGCTCAGGTGGGATTTGCTGTTTTCTTATATATTTAGCTAGGCAAGGCTTTAAGGAAGAAAGCAGTGCCACTATTCTGCATGAGAATGTTTAGATAAATAATTGTTCAGATTCTCACGTGCAACAAAGCTAGTTCATTCTGATGGTCCTGAAAAATTCCCTCCCCCTGCCCCCAACACACTGCCCCCGTCACAGTCAATTTAAGTTGAGCTGGCAAGTGACCAGATTGCCCCCACATGGATTACAAATTATTAGTGTCACTGTCTCTTCCACTATACAAACAGCAACCAGGCTGTACTTAGATCCAACCAGCCTTTCTAAACGTTGTTTCATGAAAAGGACCATGCACATTAGATCTCAAGGTCAGAATCTCTACCCTGGGTTTTCTGAGCAAGCTATTTGTACTCTGCCTCTAAATTTCCTAGTCAGTAGATAATTGCTAAAGACGACCTGTGTCAGAAAAGGATAATCCAGCCACTGGTTCTCAGAAGTGAGATGAGCATTCTTTCTCCATAGTTGAGTCATAGGAGGGAAATGAACTCTGCTGGCTCTCAAGTTGGCTTGTCCTTGTGCCCAGGCAACAATAGATCCCAGGGACAGTCACTTCTATGTGAATCTGTACTGTATTGTCTTCGCTCTTCCACCAGTGGACTTTTCTCTTTGATAGTTATTATAGCTATTAAGAAGAACTGGTGGAACTAACTGAAATTTTCACCTTCTATATAAAATGAATTTTAATAGTGGAAAGCATATGATTATGAAATTAATAGGGGTTTGGGTAGGCCCCTTGAGTTGGGGATATCATGGCATTGGATGTGTATTCTGAAGTATCTGGTCAATAATATTGCCTAAATATGGTCTAAGAAAAGGAAGAGCTCTTCATGACCGAGCCTGTATTTTCCACAAAAGTCAGATTTGAAGAAGTGGTCTTACCAGAAAGATGTTAGAGTCATATATTCAGGAATGTCAAGTGCATCATAATGACTCCTTTCTCACTATTTCTAGTTCTTATAAAAAGTATTGCACAGATTTAGGAATATTCTGAAATGAGTAAGCATTTGATGCCTGAAAAAATATCCTGGTTTCTTCTCTAAGATGGGTAGAGTATCCTAAAGTGGTTAGGGTAAGAGATTTCCTCTAAAACATAAGTGCCTCATTTTGAGTCAGGAGTGTTCTTGGTTTCATGGTTGACAGAATGTGCAACTTGAGGCTCATGACTTAACTTTCCTGTTTCTTACTTCCTTTTCCTGTCAATTGAACAAAATAATCCACAAATCTATGAGAATGTAAAATGACTACAGTATTGGCTTTTTTTTTACAAACATATCCAAAATTTTGTAAAAGATTTTCTCTCAATTAAAATAGACAGCAGCATAATAATTGTAGGATACTTGAGGAGATGTTTAATTCTTTAGAGGGGTGTACTTTGTTCCAAATACCCAATCAAATAAGGCTTTAAAAGAAAATTGTACTTTTTCTAATAGTAATAATTCTATTTAAAGTTCCCCATTACTAATACATGGAGATACTGTATGCCCATGTGAACTGCAATCCCTCAGCCAAGGGCTGGGAAATACTGTTAGTGATTAAGTGAAAATGAATCTCACCTTGGGAATGAAGGAAATACATACATTTGAGAATAAATTCCACATTTGTGCATGGGTTTGAGGCAAGACTGCCTTCATGTTATAATCCTTTAAAAAGATTCTAACTGAAGTAGATAACTAATTTGTCCTGTAGAAAGCCTTCTCAGATTGCTCTCCTGTGTGTAGGACGGTCCTGATTCCACTTGAAGCTCAACATGGTCATCATTCAAGCAGGACTGAGTGGGGGAGAATGGGGTAAGGTTAAATGGGAGAGCTAGCTTTGTGTTTTCAGGCAGTCCTCAAGCTTCTGGGAAAGTTAATTAGGAAGTGAAACCTTACACAGCTGACAGCGCACATTGTTGGCTACTAGGCTATGGTGACAAATAGCCCTGAAAGGTCTTCACTTTCTTTTGTAAACAGAAAGGTAAGGAATTTACACAAAAATGCACTGGTGAAGATCTGCTTTTCATCAGGGTCTAACCACATAGTAAACAACAGAAATAACTTGTTTTAATAAAGCGCGGCGTTGAAATGTTTATCAGCAAGTCCTTTCTACTGGCTTCTAAAGGTATATTTGGATAAGAGAAACCTTTGCCCAAAAGAACACAATTCGGAATTCAGTTATAGCATTTTCTTCATGTCAAGGTCAAGAGGCTTAAAGAAATAGTTTGACTTTCATGTAATCATGAATTTACCTCTTATTAAACTAAGCAATTATGACTAAATATTTACTTAGTATTTGGGGGCAGATGTGGTTGGGGGGAGAGAAGAGAATTCTGTAAAATGTTTGCTCTAGAATGATTTAGTGGCTAATAATATTCTAAGCTCCACCTCCTTCCTCTTCCTCTGGATAGAAGTGTCCTGGGTTCCATGGAGTATTTTGAGATTGAAAACTATATTGTTGTGATGAGAAAATACACCAAGAACCAGGCTGAGCTGATACAGTGCAGATAAAGCTGAGAGCAAATCTGATCCTGGCTCAGGGACAGAGATACAGGGTTTGAAATGGAAAACTTAAAGAATTCTGTGGGACTGGGCAGTCCCAGCAGACAAATTGGAAATGACAGAGAAAGAGAAGGGAAGAACTAACATTAACATAATAGTTTCCAGTTTGAGGATGAATCTTGAGAGCTGCTAACAATTACAGGGAAGCAAATGCAGTTATTTTTTAATCCAACAGGATTTTTCTGAAGGCTCCATTTCTGTCTTCCACATTAGTAGAGGAACTTTCTGGGAAGGTTCTGGAGCTCTCTTTGGCAGAATGTACTGAGATGGTAGAAAATGATCTTCTGTCATTCCCAAGACTGTTGCTACTAGACATATGTGGCTACAGGATGCTTAAAATATGGAAAATGTGGAGACTGAGACAGGTGGATCGCAGGTGAGGCCTACTTAGTGAGGCCCTCTACAACTTAGTGAGACCTTGTTTTAAAACAAAAAATAAAAATAGGGCTGAAGGTGTAGCTCGGAGGTAGAATGACCTTGGGTTCAATCTCCAGTACTGCAAAAATAAATAAATAAATAAATAAATAAAAATAAAATAAGGAAAACATGACTGAGCAATAGAATATTAAGTTTTATTTAATTTAATAGACACATGGGGCTAGTGGCTATCATACTGGATAGTGCACCTAGGATTTACCATTTTAAACTGTAATTGATCATGAGCAAGTGATGGGCATTGTCCTTGGTCTAAGGAATAGTTTTGAGAAAGTTTCAGATCTCCTCTTGGAATGGACAACTCTTATCCTAAATCTGTGATGTACCATGCCCCACAATTTTCACTAATGGAAATATTACCTAATTGTAAACATTTCCCCCTTTGCTCATCTGATCTGTGTACTCAGGACTGATAGTGGACCAGACCTACCCTTCCTGTTCTGGTTGCCTAGGCCAAAATAAGAAAAAGAGGAAAGTTCCACAAGAGAATTAATAAGCAAGCATTGAAACTGGATCAGATGGAATCTTTGAGATTCCATATACTTTGACCTTTGAAGATTGAATTTCCAGATTCTATAAAGAATAGAATTTGCTAAATATAATAAATACAGTTTTTTTTTTTGTTAAGGAGAATCATGAAAAATAATCAACAGTGAGTTATTATAGTTGATTTTTTCCTGTGGATTTATTATTATTTTTTTGTTGACAGAATGCTTATTCTTTGGTTTGTAGACAATCTAGGAAACAAAGAATTTTTGCATAAATACATATAATCACAAGTTGCTATGCCTAGGTAAAGCAACATGTTAGTAAAGGGGTGACATGTGTAAGAGGACCACAGGAGAACAAGGTGGAAATGCATCTGGCCTAAAGCTTCGTTACAAATATTGAGCAGCATCTAGGGGTGATCTTAAGTCTGATTGGCAAAATGTTGTATGGTGAGATTTAGAGAATGATTCAGTTGCTTTCAATGTGAACCCCAACATATGCTGAATGAAGATGACACAAGTATATTTAGTGGATACTCAAGAGATTTTTTCACACCATCAGCATAATTCATTCTACTTTGACAAGATCAGCCAACTAAGCAACCAAGCAATTAACTGTCCATCACTCCATCTTTTCACTGCCCTTCCCTTTGTTTTCCTCCCTTCTTCTTCTTCTTCTTCTTCTTCTTCTTCTTCTTCTTCTTCTTCTTCTAGCAACAATGGATACAAAAGATTGAAGGATCATAGCAGAAGAGAAGTGAGAAAAATCCTAGTTTCCATTTTGATAAAATGGTTCATTTCTTTGGTTCCAACCACTTAGGAAGCTTCTTTAATAATAAGTTTAGAACCCACAACTATGATTCTTGCTGTTTTTTTATGAAACAAAATGTTATTGACAACAAGAAAAGTTGTTCTGACTTTTCACCTTGTGCCTGCTGTAATTTTATCTTCTCTAATTACTGTTTGGATTCAGCAGAGTAGCAGGATATAAAATCAACCTAAAAGAATCAGTAGCTTTTCTATATGCCAACCATGAATCCACAAAGAAAGAAATACAGAAAACAATTCCATTCACAATAACCTCAAAACCAATAAAATACCTAGGAATAAATCCAACCAGAGAAGTAAAAGACCTCTACAATGAAAATTATAAAACACTAAAGAAAGAAATTGAAGAAGATCTCCCTTGCCCTTGGATAGGCAGAATAAATATCAACAAAATGACCATTTTACCAAAAGTGACCTACAGAATCAATGCAATTCCTATCAAAATACCAACATCATTCTTCATAGACTTAGAAAAGTCATAAATTTCATGTAGAGAAACAAAGGACCCAGAATTGCCAAAACAATTCTCAGCAATAAGAACCATGCAGGAGATATCACAATTCCTGACTTCAAATTATACTATAGAGCTATAGTAATTAAAACAACATGGTATTTGCACAAAAACAGGCACATAGACCAATGGAACAGATAGAAGATACAGAAACAAATCCAGACACTTATAGTAAATTGATCTTTGACAAAAGGGCCAAACACATATGCTGGAGAAAAGACAGCCTTTTCAACAAATGATGTCGGGAAAACTGGTTATCCATTTATAGAAAAATGGAACTAAATCCATACTTCTTATCCTGCACAGGAGTCAATTTCAAATGGATCAAAGACCTGGAATTTAGATCAGAGATGGTGAAGCTACTAGAGGAGGGGATAGGTTCAACACTCCAACATATAGGTACAGGTAGAAACTTCCTCAGCAAGACCCCCAAAGCTCAGGAAAATAAAACAAGAATTAATAAGTGTGATGGAATTAAATTAAGAAGTTTCTGCACATCAAAGGAAACCATCAAGAATCTAAAGAGAAAGCCCATGGAATGGGAAAAGATCTTTACCAGCTATCTCTCTGACAGAGGATTAATATCTAGAATATGCAAAGAACTTAAAAGACTTTACACTAGAAAAACAAATAATACAATCAAGAAATAGGCAACTGAGCTGGGCATGGTGAAGCATGCTTGTAATCCCAGCATTTGGGAGGCTGAGACCAGAGGATCCGGGTTTGCAGCCAGCCTCAGCTATCTAGTGAGGCACTCTGCAACTTAGTGAGACTCTGTTTCAAAATAAAGAATAAAAATAGGGCTGGGGGTGTAGCGCGGAGGTAGAATGCCCCTGAGTTCAATCCCCAGTACCACAAAAAAAAAAAAAAAAAAAAAAAAAAAAAAAAAAGGGGGAAAAAAAAAAAAAAAAAAAAAAAAAAAAAAAAAAAAAAAAAAAAAAAAAAAAAAAAAAAAAAAAAAAAAAGAAGAAGAAGTGGGCAACTGAATTGAAAAGATACTTCACAAAAGAAGAGCTACAAATGGCCAACAGATACAAGAAAAAATGTTCAGTATCATTGGCAATTAGGGATATGCAAATAAAAACTACACTGAGATTCTATCTAACCCCAATCAGAATGGTAATCATCAAAAAGTCAAATAACAATAAATGTTGGCAAGGATGTGGGGAAATAAGAACTCTTCTACACTGTTGGTGGCATTGCAAACCAGTTCAGCTGCTATGGAGATCAGTGTGGAGATTCCTTACAAAACTGGGAATGTATCCACCATGTGAACCAGCTATATGACTACTGAGTATCTTTTCAAAGAGGTCGAAACCAGAGAACTACAGTAATATATGCATACCCATGTTCATAGCAGCACAATTCACAATAGTCAAATTATGGAACCAACCCAGTTGTCCATAAACAGATGAATGGATTACAAAACTATGGGAACTACACACAATGGAATTCTACTCAACAATAAAGAAGAATAAAATAATGTCATTTGCAAGAAAATGGAAGGACCTGGAGAACATTATGTTAAGTGAGATTAGCCAGTCACAGAAAGTAAAGGGACATATGTTTTCTGTACAAGCTAGAGAGTAACTGAGATACCAGAGGGACTCCAGATAATGGAGGAGAAACCTCAGTGGAGCCAGGGAGGTGGTCTAAGGGAAGGGGAAGGGGAAGACTGAGGTTCATTTTTGAAAATACTAACACTGATGTGAAAATCTCAATGTCAATCTCAGTACTCTGTATAGGGAGAAGGGGGGGGGGAGACGAGAGGTGGGGGAGCCCCAAGTGCTGTGTGCATGTATGTCAATGTCAACATGATATGCATTATGATGTGAGACCATAATGCACCAATAAAAGCACATTAAAATAATAATTCCTGTTTGGAGCTCACTAAATACTGAAGTAGGATATAATGGAGCTCTCTTCATACTTTTTCTGATTGTCTGCTTCTTGCTTTGTAATGGTAGGTATTATATCTGCCTTACTTTGTATAATATCACCAATACACAGACTATGGCTGAAAAAATAATAGTTACTAAGTAGATACTTATTAAATATTGTTTTGTAACTCATCAATATCTTTGTTTCCCTGTAGCCTTCTTTTGGAATCATTGTGGTGTTTAATATTGTGGTGTTTAATATTTAAGCCCTATCTGCTTCTGAGTGCATTTATACCCAGATTTTTATATTTTTTATAAGTCTCTGCTGAAGCCTTGTTGAATATTTTACTTAGTCAATTTTAAAGACTATCTGGAATTCTGAAGAGCCATCTTCAACTATTTCTTTGCAAAGAGTGTTTACAAAATGTGACATTTAACACTTTTTATGAGATGATTATTTCCTCTACAACCCAAGACTTTCTAGCACTCTTTATCCTTTCCTAATTTCTATAGGTCTTTTAGGTCCCAAAGAAAGGAGGGAACTTGAACTTGTTACATTAACCAACTAGTGAATCAATCAACCAACAAACCTTGAGTTCCTTCTATGTGCAAGTGACTAATTGAAGTGATTCGACATCGATTTGCCTGCCTGTGAACTTAAGGACATGTTACTGTCGAAGTGTAAATCCCTGTACCGCCTTTTCCAGCACACCTGTTTGGTTTAAAAATAAATAGTAGATCCACATTCTTGGAGAACAAAATTCTTCTCCACTTTAATGGCTTCCTAAATGTCTGGAGAATTTCATAGTATTAGCAAATATCATGAAAGAGAATAGGAAGCTTAAAAAAATGAGAAAAAGAAAATTTTAGTGCTTCAAAAACAGTGGCAAATCCTCTGAAATGGTAAATGGACCATCTGTGTGCTCTGGCACCAGAAAATGTATAATTTCTCTTAAAGTACAAGGTATATATGTCCTTTTAGGTGTATTTCTGAAATAATGTGTGCATTGTGTATGAAAGCAAAGCTGGGAGACAGAGCAAATGTCTTAAGCATGGTGGGCCTACTTACTTCAAAGCTATTATTCTTTTTGTCAACAAGAGTAAAATTTATTAGCTCAGGTAAGTTTAAAGAGTCAGGCGTTTTCTTGCAATGAGGAGGGTAAGTGGATCACACGTTGAAAATCTGTCTGCTCCCATTTGGAAAAGCACTGCCCTGAGTCCTAAACATTTTATTTGAAATACTACAGATGTTGCAGTGGGGAGAGGTAAGCTTAAGTTCCGATAGAGCCTCTTACCCTCCTGGTAGTCCTAGGATTTGTGTCTTTGGGAACACCCAAGTCCTGGCAGGAGTTTATGTAGGTGTTCAGCATTACATTCGGAGTCACGGGAAAGCACTTGTTATGTCCTCTGGCTGGTTCCAATGTCTTCCTTTTCCTCAATCTTGGCTACTTATGGGGTTTATAGAAACATAGAAACCAGAGATGGAAAATCTTGATAGAATTATTCTTAATGTATCACATTATACTTTTTCCTTATGAATGTAAATCTCCTATTTACTTCTGTCATACATACTGTGATCATGACAACGTAGTTTTCTAAAAGCTTTATTTATAGTTTTTCATTTTATATTCAAGTGTTTAGCCCATTTGGACTTGATTTTTTTGGTATATGGTATGAAGTAGGCATTAGATGCCTAACGGTTCTAGCATCAACTTGAAAAATCTGCCCTTTCCCTGATCTATAGTAGTACCTGGGGTAGATGGAGAATGGGTGGGTCTATTTCCAGCCTCTGTTCTCTTTGGTTACTCTGTGTAACTCTCATAGTGACAGTACCACACACATTGCATTATACACACATATACTTCCTTTCTTAAAATGAGAAATCAAAGCATAAAGTTCTACTAGAACTGCCCTACTTAGACCTGGAACAAAGTATTTAGTCATTGTCTGTCTCATGTATATACAATGGAGAATAATAAACTAGTAAGGCTCGGTGTGGTGGCACATGCTTATAATCCCAGTATTTGGGAGGCTGAGACAGGAAGATCACAGATTCAAGGCCAGCCCCAGCTACTTAGTGAGGCCCTCCACAACTTAGTGAGACCCTGTTTCAAAAATAAGGAATAAAAATTAGAGCTGGAGATGTAGCTTGGAGGTAGAATGCCCCTGGGTTCAATCCCTAGTACTTAAAAATCAGCAATAACAACAACAACAAAATTAGTAAGGCAGTTATGGGCTAGGTTTACTTTATAAAATCTACTATTTTATATTAAATAAAATTGACAGAATATGGGCCTATATTTATATGTCAGTTGACTTTTTACATTTTTGCTTTGAAATGGCAAAGCAATCTTAACATATAATAATTTTAGGACATCTGACTTATGACAACCATTTCTTAACCTCTTTCTGCTATGCTAACTAGTGATTGTGTCCTCTTGGAAAATTATTTAACATTGAAAACATTTTAAATAATTTGACATATAAAATATTTAGTACAAGTTCTCTTATGAGAACTTTACTTTGTTTATTTGCATACCCATTTCATTCCCCCCTTTTTACCTTTGTTTAATTCTTGGAGATCTTAATTTTTCTTTAAGAGTTCAAACAGAATCCTTAGTACTCTTTGCTGAAAGCTCTATTTCACTGTTTTCTCAGTTGATTTCCTTCCCTTTCTCTATTTAATGAAAAAGAAAGGGGGGTGTATCTTTGAAGAGTCCCCTATGAATCTGCAGAATCTGTTCCTTGATGTTTGCCTTTTCTCTTTCTCAGTGAATCTATGGTTTGCTTTGTCTTTTGTGGAGTTCCAACTCTCTTCTACCCTCATGTGTTTTCATTGCTTCTTCCCCACACCCACGGCTCCCCACCTGCTAGCTCATGAGCCGTGAGTGGCTCACAAAGCTGTTTCAGGTGGCTCATAAGCTGCCTGTTAGTGCGCTGAGCCTGTCTTCACAAGCCAAGTGGTCGCCAGTGAGGCCTTCTCAAGTCTCCTGGCAACGGTCAGAGCCAATGCCACCCCTCCTTCAGCTTCTCCTTCTACCATGGAAATAAACCTTCTTCCGAGTTTGAGTCATATTGTTATAGATGGGGCAGATCAGAGAAATTTGAATAATAAAAGGAATACCCTACCAAGTCACACCCAGTCCACAGGACATCCACATTTCCTTAAGACATATCAACTGACACAGTCACAAACTCAGCGATACCCAAAGAAGGTAATGATTTTATTCATCCATAACTAGACTCAGCCTAGATTATAAAAAAATAAAAACCACTATCTTGGCTTGGTAGTAAATAATATTGCCAGCTCCAGAAAGTTCACTAACTTCTAGTCTGAATAAGTGCTTCATAAGAGGGAGTAGTAATTAAGTAGCCACGTTAGGATCTTCCCCTCTATCTCAATCTTTCTCTTCCTTCTGGGTTGAAGGGGTGTCTGTACTATATGTGTCATATATGACACAAGGGCAGCATGGAGAGTTTGGCAGGTGTTCTTGATCACCCTCTGTGCTTTGCTTGGTTTATTCTGAGATGTAATTCATGCCCTTGGGCTGCATATCATGCTGCCAAAGTCTGAATCACCTACGGCTGGTGTCAGCAGCTTTTCTACTTTCTTCTTACTCTATTCACTCCAGATTCTGCACTGTCCTATTGACCACGAGGCCTCCTCTGGTCTATTTTGGCTCTATCAGCCCTTGTGGCCAGTTGTGTGCACACTGGGGAGGGGCATGAGAGAGTGTGGGCTGGCAACTTCCCCTATAGCATTTTGGGATATCCAAGATTCTATGGAGTTTCTTTTCTTTCCAGATGTGGGACACCTATAAAAGCTTAAGTTGAGCAAATATAGACCACTTATGGAACCTTTTGAAATAGGTATTATGTTTTTAGATTTCTGTTCTTTTGAGAAAAGTAAGAAGGTGAACGAGTATCACATATGAATATATATTATATCTATATAATGAATATCTACATATATTTATATAATTATATCTATATAACAAATACCTATATAAGCTCTAGATTATGATTTCCAACCTATTTCAATGCATGTGTCAGTTTTGTTGAAATATTCTCAGAATTGAAGACTTGGAACGGAATGGTTTAAGGTATGGTCTTCCTAGGAATGTTCTTCAATCTTTGTTTCCTCGTTGCTTTAGAAACCATCTCGGCTCAGTGGTAGAAGACATCGAGTTTCTTACCAGCTCTAGAAAATTTACGAACTTCTAGTCTAACACTGAATGAGGGGGTGATAATAAACTAGTCAACTTAGGATCCTGGAAGTATCCTAGGTGGCCTGTAGCCTTCCAGCCTAAGCTTTGGGAGACAGCGGGGAGAGAACCTATCCCGCCCTGGGATTTCTTGTCTCCTCTGAGCTATCTGTGCTCAGGTGGCTCCTGGTCAAGCCTGGGATGGGATGAGGTCAGGGTGGACCGGGGAGGGGGTCCTGCCACCCTCTTTTCTCTCTTCCCCAAGGCCAAGGGACCCACTTCTTTTGGAAGGGCAGATGGTATTATATCATCCTGCACTCATCCCTAATGTGTGTTATAAATGATGTGTTCTGAGTTCCCCAGGATTTGGCCTGTGATTGTGAAACCAACCTCTTGGATTTTAAAAACCTTTCCCCTTTCCTTTGCATGCTTCTTGCAACTGAAGTGCATGGCTGTTAAGACCGTTGTCTTAACAATAGTCATTGTCTTCTAATAATCCTGTCTCTTAACAACTCCATCTCTGTATACAGAGGTTTAATTCAGTACTAAAAAGCCCATACTTTAATGTTTTCTTCTCTCTTGTAAGTCCATTCCTTAAGGAAAGTGCACATTGAAAGACCTCACTACTGCCTGCATTGAGGATTGGAGGAAATGGAAATAGAACCACCCACATAGTTTGACATTAAGGTATTAATCCTGTCAATTTGTCTTTCCTTATAGAAAGTGTGAAAAATTACTCCAATAAAATATCTCTCTTTTTCCATTCATCATTTTCTCTAGTAGTGCTATCATTCTGGGAAAGTACATGACTTATAAAAGCATGAAAAGACTAAATTATTGCAATGAACCTTAAATAGGATCATGGCATTCTAAGTATATTTAGAAATATAATTTCACCTGTAATTTTAATTATTACAGTATAGGCACTTTAATGAGGAAGATGTGCTAGATCAGCTTGGAATGAGATGGTCAGGTGTTTAAATCCTGGATCTGATACAGATTAGCTGTGAAGCCTTGGGTAGTTTACTTAAACCCTCTGAACCTTTATTTCCTCTTCTGTAAAACTGTGAGTGGCATCTTTTCAATGCTATTTAATAGAACACCATATAAAAAGAACAAAATGGAAAAAGAGATTTTGTGGTCACATAAAATTGGGGAACACTAGGAAAAGCACCATTAAGTAAGTGTGGGCATGAGGAGAGATGCAGAATAGCCTGGTGGTCATGTCCAGTCTTCCCAGATGTGAGAAGGAAGAAGTCACAGGATTTGGTAACTGACTTGTTATGGGACATGGGTTTGAAAAAAGAGCCAAGGCAGCAGCTGCAAGTTGAAAGGGACTTTCAGAGAATGGTGGTGCGGAAATGGAGACTCTGTTAAAGGAGCTGCTTGGGGACAATGTTAGGTTTGTTTTAAGATTTTCTTTAGATAATTATAAATTGGATTTAGAATCAGCTAGAGTGCCAGACCCGTAGATGTAGCTTTGGGTGTCACCAGGACATTGGCTCATTTAGGATGTAAGCTTGAATGAATGAGGTGAGGTACAAGAGAGGGAGTAGAGTTGTCTGGGAATCTGAGCATTCGAATCTTGGGATGTTGAGATCATTTGTTTCAACCCATCCTACCCATAGAAAAGGAAATGAATCCCAGAAAGAGACTAAAAATGCTCCATCGCCCAACACCGTGTGACAAAACAGAGTATTCCAATAATACAGAAGCCAAGGAAAAGAGACACAGGTGCATCAACGAAGGACTTGAAAGCAAATAACACTGCCTGAGCCCCATCGTATAGATTCGAGGTGGTGCTAGACACATTTACACTTGTTAGACTGGTGAATTCTCACAGCATCTCTGCAATGAAAGATGTTACTGCCATTTGACAGTCAGTAAAACTGAGGCTAAGAGAGAGTAAGTGCCCTGCCCAAGATTGTCCAGCTTGTGAGTTGCATTGTTGAGGTCCTACCTCATTTGCCTGACTCTAGAGCCCTGCTCAGTTGTAGGATTTTTTTAAAGGCAGCAGAGCATATGAGAGAGATATTTGGAAGGGCAAGAACATATTTAGATGTTTCTGGAACTTCCTAAAGTTAACCGTTAGTTATAGATTTGTATGTCCAATTAGCATTATAGGTTAAAATTAACCCCTCTAGGTTTATATGGCCAATTAACCACATACATGGTTTGTATGTCTAACCAAGCCCAAAATATTTTACCTTTGGTCAAACATTCGTAAGGTGCAAATTCTGAATCCAGATGAGTCAATTCCTGATAGATGGGTAGAGTCACAGAGGGCTGTTTTGTTCAGTTTGAGAGGAAGATTGTATTGGTGTGGGATCCTGCTGGTCTAATCCCTGGAAAACTTCTTTTTCTAATCCAGGCCTTTCTTGATTAGTCTGGTTTCTCTTCTTAGATCTCCAAGTTATACCTGGATACCTGGAACATACCATCTTTCTACCTTTGAGTGTTGAGAGTCACATCTCTTTCACATAAAGTCCCACATCTATGCAGATCTCCTATTTACAAAAGTCCTCTTGAGCTAATTCATTCTCTCTCTCTCTGGCTCCCTCCCTTCCTCTTCTCCCTCACCCCATCTTGGTACTAGGGATTGAACCCAGGGGTATTCTATCTCCAAGCTACATCCTCAGCCCCATTTTATTTTTTGTTTTGAAACAGGGTCTCACTATTCAAAAAAGTGGATTGTATGGAAACACCAGAACCTGGTAGAAATTATTGGTTTAGAAAGCTTGGTTGAGGGGAAAGAATGGGGATAGTTGTCAAGGTCATAATGAACTTGTCATTCATTTATTCTAAAAAATTGAGCTGATATATAAAACATAAAAATATACATATTTATGGGTACTATGTGATGTTTGAGTGCATATATATAATGTATTATGTTCAAATCAGGGTAAATCCATCTGGGACCTTTCTTTTTTGCTGTTGTTGCTATTTACTTTTGCGAGGCTTCTGTGTATGATGGAATTGGGAGACAGGAGAGCACTGTGATCAAGAGCAGGAGCTCTTGAGCCAGGAAGCTATGGTCTGGGATCCCAGACTGGAGTTCCTCAGTTTGGAAGTTTGGAGGCATTCTTCTTAACTAACAAAGTCCTTGCTACTCAAAGTAGATCAATATCTGTCTATATCACCTTAACTTGTTAGAAATGCAGAATCTTGGTCTGTGTTCCTGGTCATTGGATTCTGAAAAGATCCTTGGATGTTCCTTCACTTTTAAAATAGGGATAGTAATGATGCCTACCTTACAGAGCACTTGGGAGAATGAAAGGGCATGATGCATGTCAGGTACACAACAAGTGCTCAATAAATGTTCATTTCTTGTTACTGTTGTGAATGAGGTTGAGAGTCCTAAAGAAGAAAATAATAAGTTGGGCAAAATGGTAATAAGTTTAGCAGGTGGGTAGGAATGATTTGGGGTGCAGCTGAAGGAGCTAGCTCCAGGGAGAAGTGGACTGGCTTGTCCAGGGGACCCTCAGAGGTGTGTGCATCTCTCCTTAGACACTCTCTCCTCCTAGCAAAGGGAAATCTTGGAGCCCCAGCTCCAGTCCTTCAGGATCTTCAGCTTTTCCAATTCTCTCTGGAGTACTAAAATTGCAAAAATTGTAAAGGCTGCTTTGGGACACTCTGTGGAAAGTAGATGCATTCCCGAAAGACATTGAAGGGAATTCAACAGTTTGGCTTTATTATTTAATGTAGGTAGAACACCGGTTTTTGACCTGCTATCCAAGTATCCATTTGAATTTTGCTTAAATTGGTGGGGACTCTTAAATGCATGGCTTTGTGAAGGAATAGACAGTAAAGATCATGTTATTTCTGTTGTTCCCATGACAACGGACATGCTTCATGGAATATATCCATCATGCATAGTCTTGAACCATCTGGTTTCTAAGTCCTTGGTGAAAACCCTCTAGGAATGAAGTGTAGGTAAACTTTAATCAGTTTTATAATTACTGTAGTCCTTGCAGAAATTATTTCACTTGATTTTGCAGCTGCTTTGACATGAGGCCCAGAGGTCTTATTAGGGTTTTTATTGCCACTTTTAAGGAGCAGTTTAAGAATCATTATTGTACTTGAGCTGCAGATGCCACTGTTTCTGTTTTAGGCTCTGAGACTAGGTCCTAGTGACATCACACAAAGAGGGAGAAAGGTCAACGTTATTTTTTCTAACTGGCTCTGTCAAATATTAAAATTAACCACACTTCGAACTGGGTTTTATGTATTGGTAATGTATGTTTATGTTAGAGTTTCTGTCAAAACATGGATTAAAGATAAATGTATCTAATTAAAAGAACATTTTCTTAACGCTCCTGGTAATAGATACCTCTTTGTGAGGTCTGGAGGTATGGCTTTCTTTAAGGACTGATGCAATTTGTGTGATTGAATCTGAAGAGGAGAGGAGACTTTCGATTTTCTGAAAATAAAACATGAGTCTTAAGAACTGTCCAGTGTTAACATGAAGGAAATAACCCAAGTCACAGTTAGGTCAAGTTTGCCTCTGTGGGGAGTTGTATAAAATGCCCGTGTTTAACCTACTTCTGACTTTCATGCCACCAAATAATGTTTTCCCAACAAAGCCTTCAAGGCAAATCTGCTCTTTCAGAAAGCAGCACCTCTTAACTGGTGTTGGATGAGTTCACATATTTCATACTGAACCCTGGTTGGTTAAAAAACAAAGCAAAAGCTTTCAGGATCCAATTAGGCACTTTTTGCCATTTTTCTTCTTTAGTTCTACAAGTAGTTGGGCTTTTGCTGTTAAGGCATATGCTCTTTGCATCAATGTTTTCTTGTTTTTCTATAGTGAGAGGGAGGGGGAAAATAGAGACCAAAAGGTAGTTTTCCTTGCCTCTTATCAGTTGCCAAAGCCAACTAGATTTATAGTCTGAAAGACAAATTCCCAGGAAATAGAAAACATCATATAAAAGCGACAAGATCATTTATCTCAATAAACCTCAATGTATCAGATATTTGCTTAAATGTTGTGATACAAGAGAACAGTCTTACCTACCAATGAAAGGATTTAAATGTTTGTATAGATGCACTAAATTTTTTCCAAATAAAGCATAGTAATTGCAAAATATTTTGATATTTGAAGTAATTTTCTATTTGAGGGGGCCAGGGACCATCAGAGTGACCATCTAATCATCTGAGTGATTCTGGAATTCATTTCTAACCTCTAGTTTACTTTGACATAATTTAGGAAGTGCTATTGCTTGGATTTATATATTTATTAGCTTTAAAACTTCTTGCCAGGAAACTTCCCTCCCCTCACACAAAGGGCTAAAGTTAAGACTTACCTTCATTTTAATAAAAGGCCCTTTTGAAGATTAAGAGTTGCCAAGTTGCTTCTGGATATGAAATGTATATTTTTGCCACTAAATTAGTAAGAAGGGCTTAGGTTAGGGAATTTAATTGTGAATATAATCATTCTACCACCAGAGGGCTCTGTATTTTTTTCATGAATACAGCTGGAGAGAGAAGAGATGAGTCTTGGTATTTCAGAAAAAATGTTTTTCTCATTCCTTATGTCCAAGCCATACCCTACAGCTTACAGGTCAAAATGTAAGGTTTTATTCACCTACCTCAGGTTTAAAAAACATAGTGAAAAATTTGCTTTTAGGTCTCTAGTGAAGTTGTATTTCCTTTGTAAAGATGAAGAAAAAATTAGGAAACCATCTTAGGAGCTCCTATCATTTTGTGTGTATAGAGCTGAGATTCTTATTTTCTTGACAGCTCTTGAGATTCCCTGGGTTAGGAGGAGTGAGGAGAATGAAGATGGTGGTTTGGGCTAAGTTGGTGATTCCAGTGAAGCGTAAGCAGCAGCAGCTGCGTGGAGCTGTAGTGGCACCAACCTGTGCCGAGCTGAAGAGGACCCAAGGCCTCATTGGAGTATTCTGTGCTCTGCAGCAGGCTGGGGAAGGTGTGTGAAGGGAGACCATGATGTATGGATTATAAAAAAACTTGCGTTGTGAGCTGGGAAACTGAATTTCTATCCATGTGTCCAAGCATGAACACTGAATTAAAGAGTAGATGTTGCAGAGCATAAAGGAATGGTAATAAAAGTCACGTGTGAATATGTGGCTAGAATTTATTGATACTGAATGTCTAAAATATTTATCTACTCATATTTCTACTCATTTGTCACCAATTTCTTCACATATTTTTTACAAAAAATGATTTAAAGCAGCTACTTCATTGAACTTCCCCTCTGACTGTGTGATATCCCAGAACCTTCACAGTGGGAACTCCATTTTGGAACTCCAAAAAGTTCCAAAACCTTTTGTTATTCAGACTTCAATTATTCTTTTTTTCTTTTTGTAGTGCTGGGATTGAACCTAGGGCCTCTTGTATGCTAGGCAAGTTCGCTACCACTGAGCTACACTGCTGGTCCCCAAAATTATTTTTTAAGATAACTTTACTGAAGCATAATTTATATACCATAAAAGTGATCCAGTATAAATGTTTAATGTAATGACTTTTAGAAAAAGATAGAGAGTTGTGTGGCTATCATTACAACTCAGAACAATTTCATAATCTAGAACATTTTCATAACCCAAAAAGTTCCCTCATGCTTCTTTGCATTCACTCTTTTCTTCCAACACAAGTCCTGAGACTCTCAGGAATCTACTTTGTTTGTATAAATTTGTCTTTCTGGAAATTGCATATAAGAAGAATCATACAATATGTAATTTTGTTTCTGGCTTCTTTGGATTAGCATAACGTGTTTGAGGTTCACCTATATTGTGGTATGTATATCATCTATAAATTGTACTGCTGGTTAGTATTCCATTGTATGGATATAACACATTTTGTTTAACATTTTTTCCAGTTTGGAGCTATTTTGAACAATGCTGTTATGAGCATTTATATACAAGGCTTTGTGTGAACACGTTTTTATTTTTCTTGGGTAGATACCTAGGCATGGAAATGCTTGGCCATATGTGAAATATATATATAAAATAAAATATTAATATATATATATAATTTTTAAGAAACTGCCAACATTTTACAAGGTGATTATAGCATTTTATGTTTTCATTATCAACATATGAAAGTTCCAGTTTTTCTACATCCTCACCAACCCTTGGTATTGTCAATCTTCTCTATTATAGCCATTCTGGTGATTATGCAGTGGTGTCTCATTGTGGTTTTAATTTGCATTTCCCTAATGAATAATGCTGCTAATCATTTTAGTGCATTTAATGGCTACTTATATATCTTCTATGATGAAATATATATTCAAATATGTTCACATTTCCCATATATATTTTTTATTGGTGCATTGTAATCATACATCTTGATGAAGTTCAGGGTGATAGGGGCATATACGCACACAGCACTCCTTGAGCCCTCCCTCAGTTCCCACCCCACACTCTCTCCCTCCTCACCTTTTTGTGCTCAGCACAGTGATTGGCTTGTGTTGTCTTCTTATCATTAAGTTACAAGAGTTTTTAAAAGTATATTCAGAATACAAGTTTTTTGTAAATATTTTCTGCCTCTGTGTCTTGCCTTTTCATTTTCTTAATGGTGTCTTTTTTGAAGAGCAAGTGTTTCCAATTTTGATGAAGTCTACATAACCAATTTTTTTCTTTTGTGACTCATGATTTTTTGTTGTACTGTTCAACAATAAAAAGGAACCAACTTCTGGTACAGGATACAAAAAAACTTTGGTCATTTTAAATTAATTTTTTGTGTACAATGTGATGTTCTGTTCTAATTTCATATTTTTCTGAGTATGTGTATCTAATTGTTTCAGCATAATACATTGAAAATGCTAGTATTTCTCTCTTGAATTTTCCTGAAACAATTTTCAATAAATCCATGGACCATAAATGTAAGAGTTTGAAGATTTTCTTTTATCCCATTGAACTTGATTATTGTAGCCTTCTAGTATGTTCTGAAGTAAGGTAGTATTGTGTTTTTGTTTTTATTCAGTTCAAAATATTTTCAAAATATCCCTGATTTTCTTCTTAAACTATGAGTTATTAAGAAAGGTATTATTTAGTTTCTAATAATTTGGAAAATTCCAAATTTCTTTTTGTAGATTATTTAAAATTAATTTAAATGTGATAGCAAAACTCGTCTTGCATAATTTCAACCATTTTAAGTTTATTGAGACTTGATTCATGTCTTAGCATATGGTCTGTAGGTAAAAAAAACAAATCTTTTATCTTCCTGTTGTTGGATAGAGTGTTCTATAATGTTAGATCAAGTTGGTTGATATTGGTTTGTTGAGAATTCAATATTGAAATCTCCAACTACAAGATTTGAATTGCTCATTTCTTCTTACAGTTGTCAGTTATTGCTTCATGCTTTATATATGACTCAACATTTTCTATATCTCTTCATAGTGTATTGACCATTTTATCATTTTGAAATATCTTTGTTTTTAGCCATTTTTTGGTGGTAAGGTCTATTTTGATTGATATTAACATAGCCACTCCAACTTTCCTATGGTTACTATTTTCATAGTATATCATTCCCCATCTTTTTAACTATTTATGTCTTTAATCTAAAGTGCATTTATTTTAAGCAGCTTTTAGTTACTTTTGTATTTTAATCCAGTCTGATACTGCATTTTGATTGGAATGTTCAGTCCTTTCACATTAAATGTGATTCATACAATCTCATGTTTTTAAAAAAATTAAGAGAAGAAAAGAAAAATATAGTTATACAGTCTTTCATATATATAATTTTTTTTTCGGCACTGGGGATGGAACCCAGGGGCATTCTACCTCCGAGCTACATCCCCAGCCCTAATTTTTATTCTTTATTTTGAAACAAGGTCTCACTAAGTTGCAGAGGGCCTCACTAAGTAGCTGAGGCTGGCTGCGAACCCAGATCCTCCAGTCTCAGCCTCCCAAGTACTGGGATTGCAAAAATGGGCCACTACGCCTGGCTTATATCTTGTTTTGAGTTTATCATTTCTTCCTATGTTTCAGAGTTACCATCTAGTATCATTTCCTTTCAGCCAAAAAGGTTTCTACTAGTATTCCATAGGATAAGCCTCTAAAAAACAATTCTTTCAGTTTTGTGTCACATGGGATTATGTTTATTTCACCTTCATTTTAGGATAGTTTTGGTGGATATGGAATTTTGTTTCAATTTTTAATTATGCCATTCTACTGCTTTCTGACCTCTACTGTTTTTTATTTCAAACCACTCATTAGTAATATTATTTTGCTATGTGAGATGAGTCATTTTTCTTGATGCTTTCAAGATTTTTCTTCTTTGTCCTTCTTTTTCAGTTATTTGACTTTGATATGTCTACACGTGGATATCTTTGAGTTTACCTGTGTTGTTTTCATTGAACTTTTTGTTGCTTATCAAATTTGAGAGGTTTTTGGCCACTATTTGCTCAAATATTTTTTATGCCCTTTTCTTTCTCTCTTGTGGAACTCCTATTACTCATATACTGATATATTGGATACTGTCCTCCAGGTCTCTGAGGCTCTGTTCATTTTTCTTTGATCTTTTTCCTCTCTGCTCTTTAGATTGGATCAGTAGAAATTCTTTCTTCTGCCACCTCATATCTGCTGTTGACTGTGTCTATGAAACTTTTATTGGTTATTATACTTTTCAACCCTAGATTTTCCATTTGTTTTTCAAATAGTTCCTATTTCTCTATTGTGATTACTTATTTGTTGAGTCATTACCATCATATTTGTCTTTCATTCTTTAGATATGGTTTTCCTTTAATTCTTTGAACATATTTTAATAGCTACTTTGAACTCTTTGTCTATTAAATCCAACATCTGGGCCCAATCAGAGTCAGTTTCTATTGACTGATTTTTTTCCCCTCTTTGTATGGGTCAGAATTTCTTAGTTCTTTACATGTCTCTTTCAAAAGAATGAACTAAGAAGTTCTTAGTTGTTTACATTCTTAGTTTTCTACAATTTGCAACATGTACTTGTTCAAAATTGGACATTTAATATAATATGTTCTAGAAACTATGAATTCTGTTTTTCTTTTCCTAAGATTTGTTATTATAATATTTATTTATTTATTTACATTTTATATAATATGTTCTAGAAACTATAGATTCTGTTTTTCTTTTCCTAAGATTTGTTACCATATTTACATATTATTTTTTAGTGGTACTAGGGATTGAACCTAGGGATATTCTACCTCCAAGTTACACCCCCAGTCCTATTTTATTTTTTTATTTTGAAACAGAGTCTTGCTAGGTTGACTAGATTTGCTGAGGCTGTCTTCACACTGGGGATCCTCCTGTCTCAGCCTCCCCAGTACTGGGATTACAAGCGTGCACCACCACACCTGGCTGTTACCATTTTGAAGTAATGTACCTTGGCTTAATTGTAGGATCAGTTTCCCTCAATATACAGCCACAGATATTGTTGTTAAATTTCTTTAAAAATTTTTTATATTTTTTTGGTCTAGATTTCAAGGCATTGCCCCTATGTCTGCATAGCTTACTGGCTGACTGATCATTGGGCAGAGGCTGTACTTAAAGACCTCAGCTCATAAAACTTCCACTTTCTGCCAATTAATTTGTGTTTGTATTGAGGAATACATTGAAAGTCCAGACAATTATTAATCCTGCTTCAGATTTTATTTTCCATGGACTCCTCTTGGGTCTCCTCATGCATTTCCATAATTTCCTTATCAACAAGGGATAAGTATGAACTTGTCTAGCCCTTCTACAGCTTTCTCATATCTAGATTCTCCCATTAAATTTCTGTCTAGGATTGCAACCTCAGGCTAGTACATGTCCCTACAACTCTTACTTTTACAGACAACACTGTTGGGTATTACTTTCCACCACACACTCCAAAATGGCCCCTGCTGACAGGAAACTGAAAGTTTTCTTAGTCTGTGCTACTTTGAATGAGGGTAACAGCAGCCACATTCAAAACATCTATAGACCCCTAATGTTCTTGTCCAAAATTCTGCTAACTTGTCATCAATGAGGGCTTCTTAATATATTATTTATTTTTGGTCAATATCCAGAGACTAACATGTAAATACATATTTTTGTCAACTTTTTTTTGTAGTACTGGAGATTGAACCCAAGGGCACTCTGGGCTATACCCTCAGCCTGATTTTTTACTCTTTATTTTGAAACAGGGTCTCACTAAGTTGCAGAGGGCCTCCCAAGTTGCTGAGGCTGGTTGTGAACCTGCTATCCTGTCTCAGCCTCCTGAATACTGAGATTACAAGCATGCAACACCATGCCTGGATTAATTTTGTCTTTTTAAACTTGTTTTCTAGGCCAAGGGTTTCCCAATCTCTTCACTTTACTATAACTAAGAGTCCCATTCTGAATCAGTTTTCAATTCATAGTTATTGATATCTATGTTTTCTCCATACAGTGTTATCCTCTGTATCATTGGGAGTAATAGTAATGCAATATTTATTAAGAGAATGCTCTGGTATAACCTGTACGATTATATCAGATACAATTGACACTTGTTCTACACACTTTGATGCTAGAATTTGATATGACCATCGATAAAAGATGGTCAGCCGCAACCAGTGCTCATATTCCTTCATGAAATAATTCTTATATAATTTCTTAACTAAATGGTTAAGGAGTTGCCATTATTTAATTATTATGCCAAGATTAACAACTGACCTTATTCATCAGCCTCCAGTGATAATTAAGACATAGCTATCATCTAGATAACAGTAATTGTGAGAGTCATCCCAAATATGGAGATCTTAAGATATGAAAATATATTAACTTCTAAAATATGTTAATATTTATAGTCCAGTTTACTCTAGAGAGAAATCTGAGATTAGATTACTTTTACTGTATCATACTCAAGGGCTCAGCTTAAAGAAAACAGGAGGTCCTACATATATTGGTATCATAAACCTAAAATCATCCTTCAGAATGTGCTCAGAAAATAAAGTCAGAGACTATGATTATTATTATTTATTCTTATAAAGTCTGAGACTATGATTTTGTGAAAAGACAATAAAAAGTGTTACACTGTGATTTGAGTCAAGGAAAAGAGCACAGACAAGATGACTTGAACTGAATCAAAATCCTGCCTGTGTTAGACTTCCAGATTGGATGTTGGCTTTTAATTTATGGAGCTAAGCTATTTTTGTCTTTGAGTATTAATACTTAAACATTACTTGGCATTCAAAGAACTTGAGTAGGATTTATCTTCATATTTTTCTCCTTTTTGTACTTGGTAAACAAAACCCTTATAGAAACTAGATGGTAGCAGAGGAAACACCAGTGGGAGAAATGAACATGTTTATCCTCATTACTTGTTTCTGCAGAGAGGAACTGCTTTGTGCCTTTCCCAATTGTCTGCCTTACATATCTGTTATAATCTCAGAACACATGATTTTAGGGAAGGCTTGCTAGCTGCTAAGAGACACAAGGAGGGCGCTATACCCAGGGATTCTGACTCTGCTTACACTGATGACCATCATCAGCCAATGAATTTATAGGGTTGAGAGAAATTATAGAGATCATTTAGACTTGATGACACAAACATAAAGAGGCCAGAGAAGTAATGAAATAAGTGAAGTAGGCTGATTTTATGATCTTTCTCATTTTTCTTGAAACACATGGTCCCCTGAGTAAATACATTTTCCCTCTACTATTGACAGTGATGTGAATAGGGAAAAACATTCAGAGAAAATAAGTGAATTGAAATTAAATCAGAATATTATAGCAATACATGCATATCCATGTTTATAGCAGGATAATTCACAGTAGCTAAATTATGGAACCAACCTAGGTGTCCATCAAGAGATAACTGAATTACAAAATTATGGGCTATACACACAATTGAATTCTACTATAGCAATAAAGAAGGACAAAACTATGCCATTTGCAGGAAAATAAATAGACTTTGAGACCAGTATGTTAAGTGAGATTAGCCAGTCACAAAAAGTGAAGGGTCATATGTTTTCTCTCATATGTGGAAGCTAGGGAGTAATTGGAATACAAGAGGGACTTTAGATAAGGAAGAAGAAACTCCAGTGGAGTAGGGGAGGTGGTCTAGGGTAAGGTGGCTTTGGGTGGGAGGGAGAATCAATTAAGAAAACACTGCCACTGAAGTTATGTACATACGTGAAATTATCAGTGGAAATCTCAATATAATGTCTGGGGAAGGGGAAGGAGAGGAAAGGGAGCTGGGGGCAAGCTCACCACGTGCTGTGTGCATGTATGTCACTATCACTCTGAACTACATTATGGTGTGAGATTACAATGCACCAATAAAAGTACTAAAAAAGAGAAAAGCAATAGTGCAAGTGAAAAGATATATGACAGAGGTGAGTAAAATGGTCCATTGTCAAATTCAATACACTGCCTGTTTTTGAAAATGAAGTATTATTTTCATTTTTGAGTTTACAGATAAATTTCTATTATTTAGTGTTTTGATATATATATATATATATATATATATATATATATATATATATGTATACATATATATATAGTGGAATAGTTAAATCTAGCTAATTAACAAATGTGTTACCTCAAACAGTTATCTTTTTGTGTATGTATGGTGATAGCACTTAATATCCATTCTTTTTGCATTTTTCAAGAATACAATATATCATCATTTACCATAGACATCATGGTGTACTATAGGTTTCTTAGACATATTCCCCCTATCTAATATATATGTGAATGAACATCATCTCCACTGCCCTCTCCTCACTAAACACACTACCCTCTGGTAACCACTGTTCTGCTCTCTACTGCTGTGAGATCAGCTTTATTAGATTCTACATGTAAGCAAGATTTATGCAGTATTTGTCTTTCTGTGCCTGACTTCTTTTATTTAACATAATTCCCTCTAGGTTCAATAATATTTTTGAAAATGACAGGATTTCTTTTTTTATGGCTGAATAATACTTTTGTGTCCATTTGATATTCATCATTTGTGTCTACAAATGATCATTTATATCTACAAATGATATTCATCATCTGTGTCCATTTGTTGATGGACATTTAGGTTGATTGTATATCTTACCTTTCTGTGGAATAGTGCTATAGTAAACATGGGAGTTCAGATATTTCTTCAGTATACTAGTTTAATTTTTTGGATATATACCCAGTAATGAAATTGCTGGATCAATGATAATTTTATTTTTAATTTTTTGAAGAGCCCCCACACTGTTTTCCATAATGGCTCTACTGATTTACATTCCCATCAATAGTGTGTAAAGGTTCTCTTTTATCTACATCTTTGTCAATACTTGCTATATATTTTTTTGTGTGTGTGTGGTATTGGGGATTGAACTCAGAGGCATTCTACCTCCGAGCTATACCCCCAGCCCTATTTTTTATTCTTTATTTTGAAACCGAGTCTCACTAAGTTGCGGAGTGCCTCACTAGGTAGCTGAGGCTGGCCGTGAACCCAGATCCTCTGGTCTCAGCCTCCCAAATGCTGGGATTACAAGCGTGCGCCACCACGCCCGGCTTTCAATACTTGCTATATTTTTCATCTTTTTTTCTACTACCATTCTAACAAAAGTGAGGTAATACCTCATTGTGATTTTGATCTGCATTTCTTGGATGATTCATAATGTTGAATGTTTTTTCCTTATACACATTGGCCATTTGTATGTCTTCCTTTAAGAAATGTCTATTTAGGACTTTTTCTCATTTTTAATTGGATCATTTGTTTCTTGCTCTTGAATTATTTGAGTTCCTTACATATTTTGTATATTAACCCTTTGTCAGATGTATAGTTTAGAAATATATTCTCCCATTGCATAGGTTTTCTCTTTGCCCTGTTGATTGTTTCCTTTGTGGTACAGAAGCTTTTTAGTTTGATGTAATTCCATTTGGTTATTTTTACTTTCATTTCCTGTGCTTTTGAGGACCTATCCAAAAAATCAACTCCCCAACATGAAGTTTGGTTAGAACACAACAATACAATTATTGATGTATTGTCTCTGACTGATTTCGTGCTACAATGATGGATTTGAGTACTTGTGACAAGACACAATATGGTGTGCAAAGCCTAAAATATTTTTGGCCTTTTACAGAAAGAGTTTGCCAACCCTCTGGTAAATGGCAACTCACTCAGCCTTGGTGATGGGGATATAGGAAGTAATACAGACTCTAGTTAACTGGTGTGAGCTCTGTTTTACAGGACAGCTACTACTCAGCACAAGTGGCTTGTTGCCTTGTATGAATTGAAACAGTAGTGCCAAATGTCAGTTTACAAGAAAAGCTAAAATTTTGAATTTTATGTGAAATCTTCCTATCCTAAAAAATTGTTACAATTTTTTAAGAAAATGCTGTGGGTCAAACCTCCACAATTCCCCATGTGTGTTTGACTAGATTTAGTCTTCAAGTTGCTATTTTATGACTGAATATCTTTTTCCTTTAAAAAAAATATACTTTTATTGGTGCAGTGTAATTATACATCCATAGTGAGGTCTAGAGCACTACAGACAGACATGCACATAGCACTTGGAATATCTTTCTATTAATTTTGGTTATTTTATTTTTTATTTTTAGGTAGTCTAGGTTTTCTTTGTTGTTGCTTTTGTTTTCTTTTTACAAATCAGCTACATTTATTTTTATATTTTTCTTTCTCCCTGTATATATTTTCAACTTATCTCTTAAGTGTGGTTGTTTTATAACATGATATTTCATTTAATAATTCTATTGTTTTAAGTTTTTGTGGATCTAATTTCTGTGCCATATTATTTCTGCTGTTTATCACCCAGGGTAACTTTTTTCCTTAAATGTCTGGTTCATCATAGTTGGAAATTTACTTGTAGAAATAACTTGAAGTCAGCAGGTATGGGAGTTCATGACTATAATCCCAGTACTTGGGAGACTGAGATGGGAGTATCACAGGTTCGAGACCAACCTCAGCAATTTCACGAGACTTTCAGCAATCTAGTGAAACCCTGTTTCAAAACAAAAAATGAAAAGTCCTGAGGGTACAGCTTGAAGCTACACCCTGGGTTCATTCTCCAATACCATACATAGACAAAAAAAAAAAAAAAAAAAGAAAGAAAAAGAAAAAGAAGAAAAAAAATATTGAAGTCTTTTTTTTCTCTCTCTCTCCTTTTAGGCAGAGGAAGAAATAAAAGTCCTGGGCAACCTTTATCTAAAGTCAAGGTTTTAGGTTTATTTTATTATTTTATTTTATTTTGGTACTGGGGATTAAAGCCAGGGGCTTCTACCACTGAGCTACCACTGCACCCCCCACCCCAGCCCTTTTAGTTTTTATTCTGAAACTGAATCTCACTAAGTTACCACGCATGCTAGGCTCTCATCTGGTATTCTCCTGTCTCAGCCCCCTAAGTACTGGGATTACAGGAGTGTGCCATCATGCCTGCTTGAAAGTAGGTTTATTTTAAAGTTCTAGTTTACTATGAAGAGATTCTGTACATTATGTGAACCTAAGCTTTAAACCTCTATCCCTGTGTCAAATGAGGCCAGCAAAATAAAAATCTTAATGTATGGGAATTGACAAATGCCTTGACAGCCAAAGCAACTTCTTTCCTACTTTCTATACTCATTTCATGTTTTCCTTCAGTTTTGTCCAGTAATTGCTTACTTTCTTTTAGGTTTTTATTTTTTTTATTTTTTATTTTTTTTTAAATTTTTTATTGTAGTAATTCGTGCAATATAGCATACATCTTTGTTAAGTACGAGTTGTTAACAACATATTTGCACACAATTCTCATTAGACCCCTTCCCCAATTCCCACCCCAATCCCCTCCCCCTCCCTCCCCCTCAGGTTCACTTCAGTGAGTGACCTTGATATGATTGTGTGAGTACATCATGTGCTTTAGGGCGTCCCTCTGCCCCTTGCGTCCACTACAATTAAATCAACTTCGTTGCTTATCGAGGATCACTCCTTTTCATCTGGAGACCCTCCTATGCCCCGTCTTCTCCCTAGCATCCACATATTAGGGAGAACATATGCTTCTTAACTCTTTGTGACTGGCTAATCTCACTTAACATAATGTTTT
>PVLC010014422.1:0-7500 GCA_004027655.1 Graphiurus murinus
ACACACACACACACACACACACACACACACACACAGGATTAAAATATGCAGTACACATTTAACTCCTAAATCTAAATAAAAGTTCCAATGGGATGATAACGCAAATTATACAAGTTCATATATGTAAAGAAATAAATGAATAGGAAGAAGAGATAAAACTTCCATACAGAAGAAATACAAATAACAATCTTCAGACTCCTGCCTCCAGGAGGTAGAATTTAGTCGCCCTCCTCAGTTGGAGTATGGGCTAAATTTTTTAAGTTGCTTCCAAAGGATAGAGTATAAAAAGGAAAAAGTCACTTAACAGTGGAGGATTCTGGCAGACAGTACCCCAACCAAGAGAGTAAGGTTAAACAATCAGTGGTAAGTTACACCGATGGCATGTACCACTTGCTATGATAGGAAGACAGGGGAGCCTCGCCTCTATTCTCTTCTTTCCCAATCCCTATAATCTCAGAGTAATCATGAGAAAAACATTAGACAAAACCAAACAGAAGGTCTTATAGAGAGAATAGCTTAATACTTCTTGAAAACATCACAGTCATCTAAAACAGGAAAAGAAAAAACTGGGTAACTGTCACATACCAGAGGAGATTAAAAAAACATGACGACTAAGTGCACTGTGGGATCCTGGACTGGACACTGGAATAGTAAAAGGCCAATAATGGAAAAACTGGTGAAATTTAAGTGATGTCTGGAGTTTGGTTAATAATAATGTAACACAGTAATGTAGGATGGTAATATTACCAATAAGTAAAACTTAGTGATGGGTACAGGGAGGACTCTGTGCTATACCTGTAAATTTTCTGTAAATCCACAATTATTTTATTAAAAAAGGATAAAAGCTTTCCCATAGAAAGCTTTTCTGACCCCAGCAAAGGCATCATGACAAATTTAACCCTCTCAATACCACCTGTTGCTTTCATCAACTTCTGCTGCTTTTGAGAGAGTGTTGGTTTTAAGAACTATTGAATTATGACACAATTATAACTGATTGCAGCAGGAAAAAAAGAAAACTCCTATAGTACATATGCACATAAGCCTAAACATATGCTTTTGTTTTGTTATTATAAGAGAAAATAAGTTAGGAAAAGAATTCAGGAACTTGAGGCCAGACTCCATTCTATTCAGCTTTGACAAGGCTATAATTAATTTCTCCCCATGGGATTATAAAAGGTATTTCAGTTTCAGAAAACTATCACCAAAGTTATTAGAGATTTCAAATTTTAAGAATATCTCAGAAGATGAAGGGTAAATTAATTCCTTCATATACTTCAAGTAACTATTTACTGAAATATTATTGCCCATTGCTACAAAAATCACTATTGAGTCCCTGTTATGTGCCAAGCACCATGCTAAGCTATTTACAAAATCATTTTTAGTCTGTTTAACACTGAAAAGCAGATGTTACCTGATTTTATGGGGGACAAACTTTTGCTCCTAAAGATGTTACCCAAGGTAACAGTAGAAGCTCATAACTCAACAAGTGGAAACACACACAAATTGTAATAAATGAGATCGAAGTGAAAAAGAAAAGCTTTTATGACACTAAGCAAAGCTAAGCACTTGGGCATACATCCGTTCAATAATGAAAAGAAGAAGACTCTGAAACCAGAAGACCAAGTTATTTCTCGCACTCATTATTTTTGTTTGTTCATATACACACATAGGTATGTAACAAGGGTAAGCAAATGAGCATGTAGGCGTGGGTGATCAAACTCAAGTCCCAGCTTTTGCCCCTTCTAACTGTATGAGAAGGCAGGCAACTTGTCTTAAGCTTTAGTTTATTATTTATGAACCTGCAATAATAACGTGCCTTAACTACATCAAAGAGTTTTTGTGGGGTCAAGTAAAGTATATCACAGCTTTTTGTAATCTATCAAGCACTATTCAAATGTATTATATGTTAACTACAAAATTACTTAATAGTCCCTCAATCTTAGAGTCACAAGTAAATGGTAGGTACATTATCAATAAAATATTTACTTCAAGGCAACAAATGTTTATAGGTGTAGGACCAAGCAATAAACCAAAACAAGAAACTTTAAGCCCACCAAAAAATTGGTTCTGTATTAGTTATATAAAATGTCTTAGACTAAAAAACAAAAATGACAAATTGGAGATTAGATGGCTTAGTAAAGAAGACAAAATATAAGCTAGAGATGTAGCTCAGTGGTAGAATGCTTGTTTAGAATGCATGTGGTCTTGGGTTTGATCTTCAGCACTGAAAGAAAAAAAAAAAAAAGGAAAAGACAAAATATTCACTGATAAACAATAATCACCATTGGCAAGAGTAAGTTTGGTAATCTCTATCAAAGTAAAAATTCATTTGTTCATTTGTGTAGTCAGGTATGTAACAAAAGTAAGCAGAGGCATGTAGGCTTAGGGGATCCAAATTCAAGTCCCAGTTCTTGCTAGCTTATGGAGAATGACATCACAGATTAATTATGATCCAAAGGGCAAAAAGGCATGGGTACCAAAAGAAGCAAAATTATCTATAATAAATTCAAAATGATCCATTTTGTGTTCTTGCAAAGCAAAAAGCTAAAATTATTTGCATATTTTATCTAGCTAACAAATAAATACTAGTTATAATTTCTGAGAATATTGTTCATCATGCTTCTCAAGCAAAAATACTTACTCTAAAAAAGTTACAAGACGAAGCATGAAAAAAAAACTTACAATTATCTCATTCTTAAAATATATTAGCATCCTCTCATGAATTAGGAGAAAGTGGAATTCCTAAATTCTCAAACTGTGACGTAATATTGGTTTTATTGATTCTCTGTATAATTTGTGGGAGTACCCAATCATTATTTTGACAGTTTTATCATAAGGTAATAGACTTCCCTTTTAGATAATTGCAGTTACCACATTCAATTTCAACCTTCCATAGGATTTTTTCCTAGATACAGCTTTACTGTCAGTCCTAGATCACATTACTTTCTTTTTATAGCTATACACACAAAGCATTTTAGGCGTTACACCTAATTATGTCAGCACAATAACAATTTAAAAGCTCATCATTAAGAAGTAAAGGTTAAGCACTTATATGTTAAGACTCCTTTTTATAAAGACATATAGTGCTACATGACATAAGCAAATGAATTACATAAGCACTTAAAAGTCTGTTAGAGAGTTACAACAAAAATAAGACTTCTTTTGGGGGTTATTGGGAGATCTGATGAATTTTGTATTCAAATGATAATATCTATTATCTATAGCATCAACCTGTAAGCTTCTGACTCATAAAAACTATTTAACCACATAAGTTTCACAACATAAAATTGTGCCTTGAATACATTTTTTTCTTTTTTCCATAGAGGCAGGTTAGCATCATTTTTAGGAGACTGGCCTCTGAAATCATATTATCAAACTTGCTGTGTGACTTGGGTCAAATCACTTAAATTCTCAAAAGTAAATTTGCTCATTTGTAAATGAAGATAATGCTTCCACTTGCCTCACAGTTGTTCCAATGATCAAACGTTCAAACAGATAAAGTATTGAAATGGTATTTGCATATAATATGTGCCATATAAGTATCAGATGTTGTGAGTATTGCTTATTGAATTGCCTTCAGCAGCTAATAACCAAATAAAGATAGGAGGAAGGAATCATCAAACCTGAAAGGTGGTCTAAGTCAGTGAACAGAGTCGTAAGAAGCCCATGAAAGTGGGGAGTGTGGAATACCCTAAACCCGGAAGTGCTTTTTTGTCAAAAATCTAAATAAGGAAATTAAAACAAACATCCACAGCTTAAGATTGGGGAAAAAACAACAAAAACAATAACAACAACAACAAAAACAGCATAAGATTCAATACAGGTCAATATAAGAAGTGCAGAATAACTAGGCACACTGTCCTGATAAGCTTTCCATCTCTGACAGCAGTGTATGTATAGTGGGGATCAGGAGGTGGGAAGGAACAAATGTGAAGAGGTTTGGGATTCAGGTAAAGAGTAGGCTACAGAAGGGAACAATCACAAAGAGGCTAGATTTGGTGGCGGTTCAATTTAGCTATCAAGAGAGACAGGATCACTTGATTTTTCCATTCCATAATTTCTACTCTATAATTAACAAATAACCAGGAAAAAGACTTGGTGCCTTGATAGTTTTATGCAAAACTTCAGTCTCCTAATCAATTCACCTGATTTTAACAAAAAGCAAAATAAGAACAGGTCTCTAATTTAAAGGAGCAAGGATACAACATAATTTAGCATCCAAAATAACTGCTTCCCTTAAGATAAACAAAGCAAAAAGTGTCTATGTTAAGTTATTGCGTGTCTAAAGGGAAAAAAACAAACCAATATGACTCTGCAATAAATATGCTGAAATGACCAAAAATATCAACAATTGATATCCCATACTAAATCAAAAAGTAAGAAATATTAACACACAAAGGGTTTGTGATATTTTATAGATCTACTTACAAATGAAAATATTGTTTAACGGTCTTAAGAAAATTCTACTTTATTGTAAATTTTCAAATCACTTTCCTTGAACAGAAAAAAATGTTATATGAAACAAGACTGTTTTGGATAATTTAGCATATATAAGCATCAGACAAACAGGGACCATTTTTACTTCCAGATAATTCCTGAGACAAAAGCTGGGGGGGGGGGGTTCTGCCCAGATCAAGCAACACCACATCATCAATCCTTGATTCTTTCCGTCTCTTCATGCTGTGGATCAATCCTACAATCTCCCTGTCCTTCCCCAACTACCCTCCCACCACTGTCTTCTACCCTAATAGTCTATCATTGATCAATTTGCTATTTATCTATGGAATTTTCCTCATAAGTTCTTGAGAAAAATATAAGAAGAGAAACATTAATCAGTGAAGTTTTTCTTCACTTAGAAGAATCTATAAGAAGTTTCATAGATATCAACATTAATAGCCAAGGTAGATGTTTTCTGAATTTCCAGTAACCAACCTCCACTTGTACCCATGATAATGGTTAACATAGAGTTCATTAAATGTCACTGACTACACTGTATATAAAGCAGAGTTGGAATCTAATTTCCAATTCTCAGCTCCTTGAATGACAAAATCTTTCAGTATAATCATTATCATTAATATTTATTATGCAATGAATATGTTTCTATACTTCTTTTTCAAACTAGTGAAAATAAATCATTTTCTCTCCATCAGTTGTAAAAAGCAAGTCTATAAATAGATACAAGGAAATGCCTAACCATATACATAAGTTTTTTGTTTTTGTTTTGTTTTGTTTTTTATCAACAAAAGCTGAGAATCCAAAATAAGTTCAATTTCCTAGTCCTGGAATTTCACCTGATTTCCTAGATCAACTATCTTCAAAGGATAAGACCAGACAGACCTTTCAAGAAATGGAAAATATCATCACACAGAAGCTTAGAAAATCTTGTAATTAAGACTTGTCTTAATGTTTTAAATTGTGTAAGAGGTTGAAAAGCGCCCACATGCAATGTGTAAGGAAACAAGAGTTTCACTTTAATGACAATGTAATCAATAGGTAAAAGATTTGCAAAGAGCTGGAAGCATTTCCCTCTAAAATGAGCTCCTGCAGAGCAGCTCCCTGCATTCACTTCCTGTCAGTGATACATTCACTCCTGCACCATGCACTAATTCTTGATATCCACTTTACTACCATTTAGGGGATAAAATATTTTGAGGTACCATGCAAATGGGAATTCAATCATTAATAATCTCATGATTAATCATTTGAATAAGAATTGAAGGTTCTTATGTAGCATGAAGTGTGTCTCTTCCTATTTGAAGTTTGAAGTGTCTAGGAATTCCCTTAATAGATGATCCACAAATCTAAACCTTTCTTAGAGTTTCACATTTCCAACTTTATGGGATCATCCTATAAGATGTCCTCTGGAACCTCACTTAATAGGCCCAACTGAATTCAATTATTTTCCATCCCCATTCAAAGCAATTTTCTGAGGAGATAGTTTAAAATCTCAGGTTTATCCCAAGTTCTCTTTATTTTCTTACTACCAGTATCCAATAAATTGCCATATCCTATACTCTATTTCCTCTATCACTTCCACTGCAAACCCTAACTCAGACGTGAAGCTTGCTAAGTATAATTGGTCTTTCACACCACACATCAACCTCTTCTACATCATTGCCAAATCATCTCCAGCCTTGCTTCTAATTGCTGTCAACAACACACCGCCCTGTGCCATGATCAACTATAAAGTATGCTGCAAGTTACTTATAACTAATACCACATAAATGTCTTAGTTTAAATGCTTTCTTTTAAATAAGTGAAAGTTGATTTAGTAATTTCTATAATGACATTACTCTCCTTTTCTTTGGGCAGGGGCAGTATTGAGGATAAAACCCAGGGCATTCTAACTCTGAGCTAGACCCCCAGCCCTATTTTCATTTTTATTTTGAAAAGGGCCTCACTAAAATGCTGAGTCTCCACTAAATTGTTGAGGCTAGCCTCGAACCTGTGATCCTCCTATCTCAGCCTTCCAAGTACTGGGATTAAAGGCATGCAGCAGCACAGCCAGCTTCCAATATACTTTCTTGAGTGGAAGAGAGGTGGTGGAGTTACAGCAAAGTGCTGAGGACTATACTAATCCTAGTTATCATTAGGCAAATGCTATCCTCACATCTGTCTTGTTAAAGAAAGTTGCCATAAATAATAAATAAAAAGCTCTGACCATATCCCATGGATGGGCATGTCATTCAGAACCATCAATGGCTTCACACTGCCTCCTCATTTAAATATAATTGCCTAGGTCTAGAATGCAATATTTTCTCACACATGACTACACTGTATCTGTCCCACTTTAACTTTCCACTCTGACTATAAAAAGAGCTTTCCATGAGCAACTCCGGACTTTTCCTAAGGAGACAGTAAACCGTTCATTCTTCTTCCTTTGTTCACATAGTTGTCCATCTTAAACCATCTTTCCCTGCAGCCACAATCAATCCATGAAGCCTCCACTAACTACCAAGTAGAGCACATCCATCCTTTGACTCCTTCAGTATGTTTTCATCTCTAAAGGCGAAGACAGAATCATAATTATTATATATGCTTCAAACATTCCACTAGACTGTGAGCTCTTTGGTGGGTTTATTCTCTTTCCATCTACAGCCTCCCTATAAATAATAGTGTTTACCTTATATATTTATCAATGATTGATTTTCATGAAAGAACTGAACCTTTAATTTTCTCCCTTTTAAAGACAGTTCCAATGATATTAGCACATCAAAGAGACATTCGCATACCAATGTTCTTTATGGCACAATTCACAATAGCTAAGATATGGAATCAATCTAGAACCCATCAAAAGTTGAATGAATAAAGAAAATATGGTAGGTAGATAGGTTGGTGGGTGTATATGTAGATAGATAGGTGAAAGAAAGAAAATGGAATATTATTCAGCCATAAAAAGAATGATATTCTATTATTTTCAGCAAAATGGATGAAACTAGACGACATTATATTAAGAGAAATAAGTCAGACATGGAAAAACAAATACCACATGTTCTCCCT
>PVLC010014422.1:12500-39126 GCA_004027655.1 Graphiurus murinus
CGAGAAAACAAAGGTTACTCAGTCCAAGGGTCATTTTCATTAATAAAAACTGCATCTTCTCTTTTGTAAAGATATTATCTTCTTTTTGTTTCTCAGATCTTTTATTAAACATTGATTTAATTTCACTAGAAAATAGGTAAATTTTTAAGAGCATTAATGCTTTCCTAAAACAAGTCTTTTTATCTTAGGTGTAAGACAGCAAATCTTCTTCATGTATTATCACCATGAATGTTTCTTGACAGGTTTTCAAGTCCTGTGTTCATACCAAAATTTTATCTTGATTTAGTAACTAGACAAAAAAGCTAGCTTCATTTGTATGAACAGTTTTTTCAAATATGTATGTACTTGGATGCCCTTAAATTCCCCAAGTAGAAAGAAATGCTTTCCACGAAGCTGCTTATTCCTAGTAACCCACATCAGAGCTGACACATGAAAAATGGTGAAATTACTGAAGGTAGTCCAGCCTGAATAAGGACTACCTTATTAGTTCAGGTACTTGCATCTCCCTAATTTTCATATTAATCATGTGTCCATCTTTCTCTGAAATAGGGCCATCATGCTTCATGTCAGAATTTAGCATGTAAGTAAAATTCATAGTGCTTCAAATCTAACTTGAAAATATTTGTGTGGGGAGAACAGAATGACTGATCTTATTATCACTAACAAAGTCAGATTTCCTAAAATGTTCATTTTTAGCCTTGAAACAGGGAAGGTAGTATTAAGCCATTTATAAAAAAATCAATGACGGCCACCAATAGCTCCTATCCCCCAAATCAACAATATGGCACTTTTGTCTAAGAGAGTTGCTGTGCACAGAGTAATATACCAATGTTATATACTTCTCATCAATTTTTACAGTTTCTACTGATTAAATATATATTGAATCATAAAGTACTACCATCACATCAGTTGCAAGCGTATGTCATTTATGTATTAAGTATCATATTAAAATGGCGGCTTGGTTGTTTAGAAGCCACAATCTGGTACCAGCCATTCCCAAATTTCCCTAATGCATTAGCAACCACATAGAAAGTGCTATTCTCTGTACTAATCCGCAGCCAAAGAAGAGGAAAAAAACGCTTTAAATTACTATTTCTCTTCTTTGGCTAAATATTGCTACCTGAATATATAATATTAGTAAATAAGAGATTTACTCATGTAGGAGAATATGTTCTGGTGGATTAAATTTTCCACATTACTATAAGATGGAGGCTGAAGTCAGCTAAATAAGCTAGGCTCAACAGAACTATCCATTGTAAATTCAAATGAATATAGACTGCTACTACATAAAACTTAAGACATCAACATCATTATCTATAAAAATAAGTACCATCTTTGCATGGTGTTCTTTCTACATGCTATGTATAGAACTGTGTTAGCTTACTCTTCTTTTAGGACAATCACCAAACACCTGGATATGGCTCAGATACCTCAAGTTACTAATAGTCTCAACTTGGAACAAACAAGTCTAGAGACATTTAAAAACCACCCTGCTCCAGGAATAGAGGGAGGAAAAAAAAAAAAAAAACATAAAATCCATGTTTGGCAAGGAAAAGAGAAACCTAGTCTATATGTTAACTATCCTATCAAATTGTGTAGATACTGCCTAGACTATTAAAACCTTCTAGTAACTGATAGGTAATTGCTCATTTGCTGACTGCAGCGGTGTACAGCAGACAGAAGCTGTGAGGGAAGCCATCCTTCCTTGCTATTATAACATGTAGAACTTGCTGCTACTGCAACACTTAATGCTTATAGTACAGAGTCATCTTTAATGCAAACACACATTTTCTGCCTTGCTTCTATGTTTTCCATTATAATGCAACACAAAAACAGTGTACATTTCATTCCATCCCTATGAGGTTTGCATAAGCCGTTCCAAGTCTGACTAAATATTGTATTGCTCTTATTACAGTGGATAAATATTTTAGAGTTTAGGAATTGAATATTTTATTTTTTGGTATGCTCTCTGCAACTATTATGAACTTTTTACAGCTTCTTCATTCATAGGAAATCTTCAGGGTTTCCTTTTTTTAAATGTAAGGCTGTTAGTTGTTTCCCCAAACAGAAGCAGATCAGAGTTCACAAATAAGTTCAATAAATCACTTTATACTTGGTGCTAATAAGAATATTATATTTCTTCAGAGAAAGACTTTTCTACAAAGCACGTGTCCTTTATTATAATAAGTTTCCAAACAACAACAACAACAAAAAAGAATCACATAAATGTTCCACTTTTAAGGCCACAATTTCTCTCTTCATTTTTATAATAGTTTCCATAAATTTCTTGGCATATGTCTCTTTACTTGACACAAGTATTTCTCACACTAAATTAAGACAGCATATCCTAAGAAAAGCATGTCCTGAGATGTTTAGTTTGAATTTTCCACAAAATAAGAAACGAAGAAGCTGTTTATACATTTGCCTTTAAAAAGGCAGACTAATTATATCAATTGATTTATTAATACATGAAGTTCTTTGTCCAATTATTAAAAGTACAAAGGGACCAGGGAGCAATTTAAATGTCTACTGCAACTCAAAATCTTTTTTTTAAGGTTAATTATAATTCTAAGCAAAGCTACTTTAGATAGGCCCCTTAGGTTTTACACAGGTTTAAATAAAATCATAACAATAACATTACCTCATTGGCCAGCTCCAGGAGGACTGGGGCAGCTCCATTTTTCACCACTCCATTCAGGTACCTAGACAAGACAAAGCCAAGTGGTAATGCAGTGACAAGAAAAGGCCAGCATAGACTTGTCAGCATCCCCTGTGTGTACACGTTTCTCCTGGGTAAATGCCACGCTCAACTCCTGTTAAAGTATGCTACTGTCATAGGAAAGCATCGAAGAGAAAAGACTAACAAAAACAACTTACCTCCAAACCAACTAACTAACAGAAGGTGGGCCAGGAGGTATGAGCATACCGCCCCCGTTTTCATCTCTTACAGGGTAAAGTGAACCAAGAGGTGATGTCTAAAGAACTATCCATATGGCTCTGGCTAGTCCACAGACAACCTTAACATTGAAAGGAAATAAGTTGACTCTCACAGTGTAGAAAAGCATCTGGGCACCATCTCTCCCTTTTTCTTTACCCTTTTCTGCTTCATAGCGCTGGTTGGCACCTTATTAAGAAAAGAACAGAACTGACTTACCATCAGTGGGTTAGCGCACTTTTGATAGGCAACTCGGGCCATCATTTTATTTGCCCTATGCTTTTGTAATAACCTCCAGCCCCTCTACTCCTCTAACTCCTCAAAATAAACAAAACCCCCAAATCCATTCTGGATATGGAAGATGAGGTAAATCTTTTAAAACAAATATGTGAATGTGCCACTCTCCTTTAAACACTTGGAAAGCCCTACAATAAATCTCAAGATTAAATTATATTATAATTTAGTAATGATTATAATATAATTAAATTATAATCACTTAACGGCTCTTGTTGGTTCTTCATAATCTACCTGCTCTGCTCTACTAGCCTCATCTTTAGTCACTGTCTCCTGCTCTTACCCTTCACCTGGATAACTCACGATTCAGCAGAAATGTGAGTTTCTCTAATCCACCACCATTCAGGAGTTAAGGGCCCTATACATGATGGAGGAGCACCCTCTGCATGTCTCAGTCACATAACACAGCACACTATATTTGTCTAATCATAGTCGTCCTCTCTTATCCTCAGAAGACACATTCTAAGACCCTAGCAGATGCCTGGAACCTTGGACAGTACCAAACCTTATATAGACAGTGTTTTTTTCCTATACATACATGCATACCTATCATAAAGTTTAATTTATAAATTAGGCACAGATGAAAAGAACAATAATATAATAAAAGTTACATAAATATGATCTCTCAAAATCTGATGAAGATGATGTGAGATGATACAATGGTTCTTTGGTAAGATGAAGTGAGGTGAATAACACATACATGATGTCATAGTGTTAACCTGCTATTAATCCTCTGACAACAGGACATAGGGAGCATCCCCTAGCCATGATGATGCCATTGGTTAACCAAAACCATGGAGAGCAAAACTTAGTTGAGTGGGGACTACTATGCTTATCTGTCTCAAACTCATCTCCCACAGAAATGCAGAAGGCTTTATGAAGGTTGGGAAATCATATTTTATTTAATTTTAAGTATGCCTAGCAAAGTTCTTGGTTTATAGTAGATAATTATAAAGCATATATATATATGTGTGTATATATATATATGCACATATATATATGTATGTATTTCATATGATCAGGTATGAACATTTTCTTTATAGTCTATCTTTTGTGTGATAGTAAAAAATGAAATCAATCTACTGAGGCCCTCAGCAACTTAGAGAGACCCTGTTTCAAAATAAAATATAAAATAGGGCTAGGGGTGTAGCCCAGAGGTATAACACCCCTGGGTTCAATCCCCAGTACCACATACACAAAAATTAAAATAAAATAAATAAAGTCAATAAGTGAGGTCTTCCATATAACTACCAGGAGCCAATACTAAATTATTTCACAAGCAGACTCATAAACATGCATGATTTTCCTGTAAGTAAGATGAGGTAACAGCAAATTATTTAAGGAAGGGAGAGTATCGGGATCAATATCACTTGAAAATAATTCTAACTCATCCATTTTCCACATTTAGGGACCTTTTTAGAACATCTTACTTAGTAAACTAATTAGGAAATAAGGACTTTCAGATACAAAAAGAAAATAAACAAACAAATAAATAAATAAATAGAACAAGGCAAGTCTAGTTTAGAGAACAGTCCCTAGGAAATAGGTCAGCGGAGTGTCTCAGTTTATATAAACATTTCCACTGCACTGGTGGGCCCCATCAAGAATCAGCTAGGTCAAGTCACCAACTAACCTTGTGTTTATAACAACCAGAAGTGCACATTAATTAAAGGCTCTGATTCCAGATCAGGATATTTAATCCTAAACTGACATTCGAATATCTTTACAATTTTCTCTTTAACCTCCATGTATCCCACAAGTATTTTTGAGAGCTATGGGTTGGGACATATTCTAAGTCCCAAAGAAACAGCAGGGATCACAGAGATATCAGAGTGGAGACACAGTCAATAAAATGGGAAATAAATATGTACTATAATTATTGAATATGCTATGATAAAATTTAAATTTAGATCGGTCAGGAAGCCACTCTTTCAGGAAGTGACCCTTGAGTAGAGTCTTGCATGAGATGAAGGGGCATGCCACAGTGAGAGCTGCCTGGAAACAGCAAGAGGGAGTAGCTAGATGCCAGACCACTTCTTGTGCCATGAAACTGTTATTTTGAGTAAAAATTACATGGTTTTATGTAAATGTTGCATCACTTATTATCCTGGTAATGAACAAGAAATTTCTATCAAGTTTAAAGAAACAAGAGATGGGCAAACAATGACAATATGCCATATATGTTCTATATAATATATGGTCTATATACTATTTAATGTATGGCCACACTTAATACAGTGGAAGTCCCTAATTATGTGGTTGGTAAAGCTTCTCAGTGGATCATACAAGAAATCCCAACCCCTGAGCACTAATGAAATCCACCCAGTTCCAGCTGGCAAAGGCATAGCTCAGAAACAGGACCCATGAGTTCAAGTCCAACTAAAGCAACACAGTAAGACCAGGGAAAGGATGAGAGGAGAAGAAAGGAGAGGGGAGGGGAGGGGAGGGGAGGGGAGAGGAGGGGAGGGAAGGAGAGGGGAGCAGGAAAAGGGAAAGGGAAGGGAAGGTGAAAGAGAAAGGGAAAGGGAAAGGAAAGGAAGAGGAAAACCTAATGCTGCAGTCCTTTTGTATCATCATAGCATCTGTGCAAACATACAACATTCTACTTTTAACACTGGCATCACAGCTTATTTCTCTCTCCAGCTAGACTGTAAGCTCATTGGGGTGAGCTATACAGATATACATCTCTAGCAAAATCTGAGCTGTGATCAGGATATAAGGAGGTCAGCTGAACACTACATTAGGTGATCAGCTCTATTCCTGAGATTCCCACAGAAGCTGTGTCATTCTTTAGCTTTTCTACCAGGGACTAACAAATCCATTGCCTGTGGGTAAAGTCATCTGTACATGATCCTTACAGAAGATCCACTTTATGTTCTTCAACTATAAAATATCCATTAACATCTAAGATTAAGCCTAGGTACTTCTTTCAAACATAAGAATGTTATTTTTAATATTTTCATAATTAATGGCAAAACTTCAAAATCCAATCTAAATTATCACACTGGGCTTATATCTACCCTTTTTTATTTTCCTTCTAAAAATCTCTGGAACACATCCATCCCTATTACCAGCACTGCCAGAGCCTCTCACCTAAACTATGCTAAGACCTGGCTTAGGCTTCCCTGCTTCCAGGCGCTCACCTGGTCATCCACCCTGTTATACTGCCACAGAGCTACCTTCCCAACGTAACTGGACTACACCTTGCTTAAAGTCTACCAGTGGGTCCATACTGCCTATTTAAAGATAAATAAAAACAGTACCCCTTTGAACCTTCAGCACCTGCCTGCCTTTCCAGGCTCATCATGCCCTTTTCCACATGAACATCACAACTCTGACAATGAATGTCTTCTCTGGAATTGGAATGTTCTCCCCAAGAGTCTTTTGTTTCTAGATAGCACATATTCACATGGCTCCAAGCACCCCAAGTAAATAATTGATGGAAGTCCACAGTATTCTGCATAGATATACCTCTGTTAGCACTATTCTCACTATAATTTACATATTTAGGGACACAGCTGTTTTCCATTATAAATATTGAAGGCAGGTACTACATCATTCACATGTGCATGGTCAGTTCCTAGCAATAGTAGACGGGACAGAGAGAGCACACAGTAAATGGTGCTAATATGAACTAAAAAGTGGTACACATTTTCAGAAACCATTTTTATCATGTTCTATCAATATATTTGAACTGACCTTTCCTCCATGTAAACATATAAATAAAATTCAATTGATCTAGCTAGGTCTGGCGGTGCACATCTGTAATCCTAGTACTTAGGAGGCTGAGACAGGAGGATTGTAGGTTCATGGCCAGTCTCAGCAACTTAGCAAGGCCCTCCCCAATTAAGTGAGAACTTGTTTCAAAAAAAAAGTAGGGCTGCAGGTATAGCTCAGAGGCAGAATACCCCTGGTTTCAATCCCCAGTACCACAAAAAATAAAAAATAAAACTCGATTGATTTGATTCTTTAAAACTACTAAAGCTAGACACTTGGCCAGTGGATTTGGGGAGAAAGGAGAAAATGGAAGACAGTATTTCTAAATTTTGCTACTGATAGGGATTTGCAAGTCTGATAGTTACATGTGTGTGCACAAAAGCCCATGTATACCAGTTCAGATGTAACTAAATAAATTTTACCACCGTTTCCTGTTTGAGGTAAAATGACATTAGTATAGTGTGAAAGAATAGATATTATTTTCAAAATGAACACTTGAGCTCCACATAAATATACCATATAAAGAACTGAGGAAATTTCCTCAATAATTCAAAAGCTGAGAAAACATTTTCTACTGCTGGCTCGAGCCTATGAAGTTTCAGTTAACCATGATTCAATGGCATTAAAAATACAGACTTTGAATTCTTAGTTAACATCATCTCAATGCTAGCAAGAATGGAGTCACAGAAATACTCTTATACTGCTAATGGGAATGTAACCAGTACATTTCTAGACAGTAATTTGGCAACATAAAATACATTTTTAAAATGCTCATATTGTTTGCACCGGGAATTACATGCACAAAAATAGAGAAACTATTCCAAAATGTAAACTCATAAATCAAGATGCTTATCAGTATTATTTACAAATACTAGAACACTGGAAACATAAATGTTCAACAGAGAGATAATCTAGTAAGTTTTAACACTTTCATATGATGAAATAAGGCAACCAATAAAAACCAAAAGCTTTTTACAAAATAATATTACATATTTTCCCAGCATAAAATTCAAGATTAAAAATTGCATTAATAGTACTACTTCACCTATATAAAAATGGGTAGAAAAAAAGACTAGAATGAAATTTTATCCAGTAGTTATCTCTGAGTGGCACAATTATGGGCAATCATTCTATTTTCAATATACCATCACAACAATGCTTAATTATTACAATAAGGGGTATTATTTTTATAAAAGAAAAAAGTTAAATAAGTTGTTAACATTTTCAACCTGTGATATGCTTTCATATAAAACAACTTTATTATAATCTTCTAGAAAACAAAACCCTTTCAAGGCTAATTTACACAGGGACATTCGCCCAACACATTTAGAATGAGAGACCAGTGAGTTCAGTCTATCCAAAAGGTAACAATATGGCCAATCTCCAGTCACAAAGTGCAGAGTAGAAAGTACAGGGGGAGTGGGTGGTAACATGGACACTAGTCAGAAGGCTTTTTTCCAAGTCTCCTCTTTCCAGCCTAAATACATGTTTTTGTTTCAAGTGCTATAATGCCTCAGAATAATACTCTCATATATAAATAAATGTGAAGAAATACAAGTGTATTTCTGCATTTTCATTATTGCCTATCCAATTGTTCACTACTGAGTGATAATACTTAAAATTCTTATTTCTGGCCTAAACTAAAAAAAGTTACTTTCGTACAGCAAGAAAGTTATTTTCATATTTTAATAATTAAATATACTTTTAATGCAACTAAGATTTTGAAAAGTGGCACTTAAAGATTTTAAACATCTAATTTGACGCGGGGGGGGGGGGCCTAGGGATTGAACCCAGGGAATTCTATCTCTGAGCTAAGTTTCTAAGGCTAGCCTCAAAATTGTGGTCTTCCTGTCTCAGCCTCCCAATACTGGGATTACAGGCATGTACCACCAACGCCCAGATTAGAAATCTAATTTTAAAACCCTTTTTTACAGTGAGGCAAATGAGTACCAAAAGGCAGTTCTATTAGTAGATCTCCAAATTTATAAGAGAACACTTTCATCTAAAATGTTTTGTTTTCCTTTGCTTATGGTTCAAGGCTTTAAACCTGGACATAGAAGCATGGTTTTATATAACAGCATAGAGAACAATGATTACAAAAAAGAATGTATTTTTCTTTTCTGGCATGTAAAAAATAACTTTTCAGCCTTTCTTTGGAGGATCTAGATGTCAAAGGCTTTATAAAACTTTATGGGCCGTTCTTAATTTTATAATGCTTTACGTTATGATTTAAACTTAAATGCTAATTTCCTCAAGGTGGTTATGACTTTTGAGTAAATTACTTTAAACTTTACAAAGACTTGTTAGAGAGGACCTCTCCTAGTGGTAATGTGGGAGGAATGTATATATCTTTAGTAGATTTAACTACTCAGAACAGAGAATATTTTTTACCATGTGGCACAATAAATACTTTAAAAAAAAATCTAACTTCAATAACTTTTCTGTTCAAAAGCAATATCTCTAATTCTTATAAAATGACTTTCCAGAAACATGACACCAATATTTTACCCATGTATTTATTTCATTCATGAAATTTCCTTGCATAAAAATCATTCATCTGAAATCAGTAGTGTCGCTCTCACCAGAGAAAGGTTGATCTGTCAATCTTAAGTACAATAATTTAAGAGCATATTTCAGTTTTCCTTGCCAATATGCCCTGAAATATTTAAGAAACCAACCAACTATTTGCAAACCACTACCATTTAGTGTTATAAATTATTCAGTCATATTATAATGATAGTACAAGTTTTAAAATTTGAAAAAAAAATCAGAGCTATTTTAGGTTCTTTTTTTTTTTTTTTTTTCCTTTAGAATGAAAACTGAAAATTCTTAATAATAACAAAGCTAAAGTTAAAATATCCTCTGGATACCATACTGTTGATTTAATACCCAAGCTTTTGTTTTTAAGATACAAACCCCCTTTTGTGACAGTTATACATTGTGATATATCACCATATGTCCTTAGTTGATATATGTCCTTTTTTTAATTTTTAAAATGGCTAACCCCATACCTATTATGCAAAATACAACTACATCAAAATTCAATCTGATTCTTCCAACTTACTGATGCAAATAAGAAACAAATAAAAATTGGTTTGAGACCTTTCACATCTACTTACAGATATATGCATATATGGATGTATGCATTTGACAAGATATGCATTTACTATGAGTTTCAAGTAGCTAACTAAGATTCACTTCATAGTATGTGTATACACACACCTAGGTCAAGACAGAATTACCATATTTTTTAGACCTGCAAAAGAAAATATTTGAACACTCATTAAAAAATACACTAAAAGTCTCAATAACAGACTCAAAACACAAGGTCTTGGAATATGATGTAGAAAATCAATTTAATAATCTAATTGATTCATAATTATTATCACAATGAATAGGTGCTACGATACCCTCTAGTGGGGCAGGCACGTCATACCTCTGGTAATAACTTTCAATCGCTTCCGAAGTATGATGTTTAGCATGTGTTCTTTTAATATGTTTCTGAAACAAAACAAATAAAAAAATCTTTACATTGTGTCTCACAGCAGGTTCAAGAAAAGAATGACATATTTCTTGATCCCAACAACTAGCATATAGAACAAAGCAAATAATAGCTTGGGGATTTGGGTGGTGGGAGGACTTTTTTCCCTTCCACTCCATGAACCTATGCATTTTAATCTCTCTTGCTTTGGCTGGTATGTCTTCAGACTGTACCACGAGGTACAGTATATATGTAAAAGCCAACAGGGTCATAGTAATTGAATCTAAATAAGTTTGCTTAGGGCTGCAGAGGGCAAAGAAAAACTTGTTCCCTATTTCAACCTTTGTATTAATTTTCCCTCCATTCAATTCCATCTGAGTCCTGTGCACTCTGGTTTTACAATCCAATTGCCATTTTTAACCAGGAAGAACATTGCTTAAAAACAACTTATTTGAAAACTACAAAAAGTAATTCCATAGAGACTTGCCACTTGACTGACACCTGTCATCTCATGATAAATGACTCCATTTTCTGCCTCTCTTGCCTTCTGCCACTCCAGCAATGGTCATTTATCATCATCTCTGTCAGCGATGGAAAGCGGCACTGACAGTGCAAGTCAGCAAACATTTAGCACATGGAACCACGCAACACGGGGAAATTATTATTGTCAGAATAATAATGGTTTAGCATAATTTATTACAGGTCCACCAAATAAGCAAAGGCTAGATGTTATTAGACAGATGGATGGGTAGGCTTGGCAGGCCTCCACTGAGACGCAGGCGGTGCTTGATGTGGAAAGGAGAACATCCTCCAACCCAATCAGAGAGCTGGCAGTTCAATTACAAAGAAATAAAGGGACATTCATCATTCAATTAGGCACCTGTCAACCCTCACAAAGGAGAAAACTTCTAACCTGGTACTCCTGGGAGAAGATGCTCAGCAGAGTGGCCTGCGATTGACTGGAACAAATAAAAGAAGGACAAAGTTAATTACTGGAGTGCACGGCAAAGAAACAAAAGAGAAAGGAGCTTCAAAGGTAGGCCTGCTGCCCTGTAATCTAACAGAACATGAAAACAAGTGTGGAAAAGTTGTTCCAGATGAACACCTCAAACAAAGGCTCCTGCTGCTAGGTCAAGGAGAGAGAAAGGGAAAGGGGAAAATATGAATGGTCTCAAAGCAAGGATCATAGTATTTGGAATTTTTTAAACTCGCCATGATTGTAAAGCATGTCTTTACTATGCAATGGTGTTAAAAGGGACCACAAAAAAACAAGGTTTATTTCCATAAATACGTGATAAGAGTCCAACCCCATGAACAGTATGGAAATGCAGCTCATTTGTTAACAGCATTCTGAAATGTATTTTGTTAGCAGACAGGTATGTTCTCTGTAGATACCCCAGATTTGGTGGTGGGGGGGGGGTGGTCTAGAAGTAGCACAGAGGCCACTGGAATAGTCCCACAGATTCTTGTGTGCTTTGAAAATAGAAACTTTCACAATAGGAAGCAGAGGTCCCAAAGACCACTGTAAGCCTTATTCATCTAAGATTCCACACTGTGTCAAACACTTGGCAATGAAGCAACCTGGAAAACATTCTTCCCAAGTGGGAATTTTCCTCTCTTCTCCAATTGTTAACATTTAGAAAGGGAATGGAATTTTTTACTCTCTAAAAAGTAAACAATATCCTACTGCTACTTTTTTTTTGATTCCCCTTGGTAGGTATACTAACGTTATCGTATCTCAAAAAAGACTAATTATTTCTGATATATTTTCCTAATAAATGCTAACTAAAGATGCTGCACTTTAAATAATTTGATGTTCATAGTACACCACAGTTCTGTGAATAAAATGTACTGAGAAATGATTGGATATAATTATGAATTCATTATGGTCTCATTTTTTTCAATTTCCCTTTAAAATTGGAAACCATCTTTGGGGAAAAAAAAGAAAAAAGGCAATTTTATATATAAAATCTTACTATTATTCTTGGCTTGCCTGAGCTTAACATGTAAATCACATATCCTGGTAGGGTTGCTGACAACATACTTCTGGGGAAAAAAAAGATGGCAAAATGAAGGTCAAAGCTTTGTAAACTACATAATAAATTAAAATGCTACCTATTCATATGCAATAAGTGGGCCCTTCTTCATTGTACAGCAAAATAGATTTAGGTTAGTAACCATTTAATGGTATACAGAATGTCAGTCTCTAGGTTTCAAAAACCATAATGGAATTATTGTGTTTGGAATGACTAAAAAGGAAGAAACTAAACTATCAATAAATCAAAATGTGATTGTAGGTGCCCAGAATGGGAAGGCTAAGAGACACCAAGAGAAATGAATTGAAAAATAAGTAATAGAAAGTGAGAAGTTGGTCAGGAGTTGAGAGTAGTACATAAACTGAGGAAAACATAATTACTTTAGGCAGAAAAATGTCTATAAACTGATTAGAATTCAATTCAGCTTAAACCACGGACAGGGCCTAAGGAGCGCCCCAGTTTCTCTGTGACCAAGAGGGTGTAGAGAGAGGTTCCACTTTACCCTGGCAGTAAAAGCTGGCTAGAACTAAAAACAGAAAAGAACCTACCTACTTTATAGCAATGAAAAGAAAGGCTTGAGTCCAAAGTGTTTTGTCTGTGCTTGTTTGTTTGTTAAAGCTGCAGAGAACTAAGAACTAAGGGACCTTTGCTAGGTATTTTGCCAGCCAACTATCTGAACCTGTTTGTGCTGACCTTATAGAAGAGGGTCTTGAACAAGTGCCACACCACAAAGAGCAGGAAAGCTTGGGGGCAACCAACACATTGTCTCCAGTGCATATTATTTGTCCTTTCTCTTGGTGTGTTAATGCTGTGAAAGGATACCAGAGGGGAAATCTAGATTCAGTACCAGAACCCAAACTCAATTCCCATTACAATCTGCCTTCCTAACAGCTCTGTAAGTCATGTACACTAATATCCCTGCATAAGAATTTATATGATGCTACATTACACTCCAAACAACACTGAAAGGTGGGGCATGTGGCTTTTTTGACAGAAAATTGAAGCCATAGGAGGTCAAGTGTTTTGACCAAATTCCATGGCTCTTGACAATATTTCCCTTCTTTAAAAACCAAATTGCAGTTTTCCTTTAATTAACTACATAGAAAACAATGTTCTTTTTTGTGTTAAAAGATAAAAGAAGTATTGACTGCAGGAAATAGTCAAGGATTAAAAGATTGTTGAGTAATTTCCATCATTCTCCCCGTAAAGATATATTTTAGCCACCACTATTGCCTGAAGTGCCCCGATCTGATAGTATGTCTTTTACTCAAATGCCATCTACTTCATACAAAGCAGCTTCAAATCCTTTCCTAAACACAGAAAGTATAAATAACCCAATCTTCTCTATAGAGAATACCACTCTCTATAAGGTATTAGTTTTATAAAACAATATTTAGTGAAGAGTTATAAAAATAGTACATATTCTGTATAAAATCCAGATGTCCACTGTCAGAATTCATTCTGGTCTATAACCTTTCCTGTTTTTTCCTCTGTGTCAGATGAATATGAACTTGTGTGTATAAAAATATATAAATAACTAAAACTTGTGTAGCTTAAGCATACTTTTTTTGTAGCGTGCTTTCATCATATAAAATACATTTATCTGTGCCAATAATATGCTTCTTTTTAAATTGTTTTTTAACCACCCAAATCCCATATGGAACATACACAGCACAACAAATTAATATTAAAGAAAACACAAAACAAAACCATGTAACTATTTAGGTCACCAAACACAGCACTACCAGCTCCTGTTCTATAATGGTTTGGATATAGAATGTCCCCCTTAGCCCTCACCGAAACAAGGCAGCAATGCTGAAAGGTGAGCTTGGTTGCTGAAGGGTCTCTACAGGGGTGGCCTTGGGGAGTATATATCCTTCCTTCTCCTGCTGCCCTCTCTCTGCTTCCAGTCTCTGTTATGTGAGAGCAGAGTCCTGATCTCTCCCTCTCTCTGCTTTCTGCTGCCATGCCGTGAACCCAAAATCTCAAAAAAAAAAAAAAAAAAACTGTGAGCAAATAAATCTTCCTTCCTCTAAATTATGTGGTCAGTCATTTTGTATTGTAGCAGCGAGACTGTTGGTGGAGACACCTTCCCTCTGACAAAGGAACTGATTTTTCTGATCTTTTTTTGCTTTTATTCCAAGTTTTACCACAGATATGTAGCCCTCATTTCTACAGGTCAGCTTTGCGTGTTGGTGGACTTCACATGAAGAATACCAGACAGCATGTACTCTTTGCATCTGGCCTCATTCACACAATGCATCTGCGAGAGTCATCCGTGTTAAAGCAAGTGCAGTCATCTATTTTTCACTGCTATCCAGTACATTCTCTTGTATGCAGAATCCTGTACTATGAGCTCACTCTTGCATAAATGTTTGGGTATACATTTGCACACATTTTTAATGGTTATAAACATAAGAATAGAATCAGGGTCCTATGACATGTAGATTTCTAACTTTAACATATGCTATCCAACAATTTTTCCAGTGGTTGTAACAATTTTAAACTCCTACCCACACTCTTGGAGAATTCCCATTGCTCATCACACTTACTTCCAGTTCATAGTGTGCCTTTGCATTTTCCTATGATGCCTTTGAAGTGCGGAAGTTTTCAATTTTATTGAAATTTTATTCTTTTATTTTGTTTTAACATTTCTTGTCCAAGAAATGTTTGCCTATTCCTACTCAAGATATTTTCATTCAGGAGATTAACAGTGTGGGCTTTTACATTTAGCTCTATGATCTATCTTGAATTAACTTTGTGTGTCGAGACAGGGTTTGCAGTTTCTTTTTATTATTTTCATATAATACACAATTGGCTACATACCATTTGTTCGCTTTGTTGGTGCCTCTGAGGAAACCGAATAACTGAGAGTCTTTTGGGGGAATTTCTAATCTGTTCTTCTGATTTACATGTTTATCTTTACAAGGATACCTCACTGTTTTGATTACTGAAGGTAAACCATGTACATTTATTAAGTGCTGACATATCCAGGTTTAATTCTACTTCTTACTAAAAGCTAATTGTTTTACCCGCTACATATAACCTTTCTCTACTTTCTCATGTTCTCTTCAATTGGTTTAATATGTATTCACTATTTTTCCTCTTGCAACTTAAAAGTTATACACTTTTTTTACCATTCTCTTAATGATTGTACTAGATAACCACATGCCTCCTAATATGTACTATTTCATTGCTCTTCATTCCTTCCTTATTCATTCTTTCATCTGAAATCCTTCTCTTTTAATAACTCCCTAAGTGCAGATCAGTCAAACTGTGGGTACTTTAAGTATCTATCTTTTTCCTGTACCTGGTTTTAAGATTGTCTTTCATTTTTTGTTTTCAGTTTTAATTGTAATATTCTGCTTAGAATTTGTGGACTTAAATATAAGGCTAGGTACTTTTTATCATTTGGGGCATATGTTCAACCATCATTTCTTCAAATATTGATTTTGCCCTTTCTCTCCTCTTCCTGAAGTCTCCAGGAGGTGAATGTTAACCTTTCCTACTGTATCCTATCTCTTACTCTCTCTTCATATGTTCCAACCTTTGTTATTCTACATTATGATCTGGCTACTTTCTTGTGAACTGCCTTCCAGTGTATGAATTCACTCTTCACTAGTATCTAATTTACTATTAAATCCCTCAAATTTTATATTGTTTAAAATTTTACTTGTCTGTGTGTGCTGGGGATCAACCTCAATGCTTTGACATATACTAGGCAAGTACTCTGCGACTGAGCTACTTCCCCAACCCCTAAATCAATCCATTTCTGGCTACTGCATTTTTCAGTTCTAGATTTCCCTTTTTGTTCTTTTTCAAAAAGTTCCCTTAAAAAAAAAATTTTCAATCTTTTCTTTGATTCCTTGAACAAAGTAGAATTTCAAAAATTCTTTTAAGTAGTCTCATACTATTTGGAAACTACTTTGTAGGAAATATGAAGACTAAAATGTTACCTTTCACCAGAGAGGATTCTTTTATTTAATTTTTTTGTTTATTTCATTATTAGCTTGTACCTGACTGTATTGATTGTACTTATATTGACTTTACAGATTAATGAACTTCATTGTGACATTTCAATACATGCATACAACATGCTTTCATTGCAGCTATCCTTTCTACTATTCTTTCTTACCATCCTCCTCCCAGGAGGGATTCTGATTTGATACTGGGTGCACCAGGAGTCTAAGATTACCTTATTCTAATTCAAGTATTAATTTTTTGGTGCTAATCAGTAAACCTGAAACAGTCACATAGAACTCTTAATTTCAGTTATTCTTAGGGTGTGTCTCTTTAGGATGTTGCCCCAAAGCTTGTGAAGTTGTCATCTTTGGTGACCCCTGATGCTTCAACTCTGTCTTTGGTCCTATACAACTCTCAAAAGTTCTGCTCAAGACTTAACTATACTACATCTGATCAAAGGGTAATTAAATTTGAATTTAATGATGTATATGGTAGGTACCCCAAAGAACATTATCTTCAGATATTAAAACTCATGCGTAAGTAACACATAGGTTAAAGAGGAAGTCATGATGGCAGTAACAAAAATGTATAAAACTAATCAATTACTATGAGAAATTTATACCATTAATTGGACATTAAAAGGAAACAGAAAGGAATAAATTTGTTGTAGGAGGCTCTAACCAACTATAAATCCCAGCAAATTCACAACAGTCTTCTAGTGGAGCATAATAAATTTATTTCAAAACAGAAAAAGAAGGCTATATAGTCAGAAATACTTAACAAATTCTGAAGACCATAAACAATACTGAAGGGTAATTGTCTCATCCACTACGCATCACTTTATTTTCTAATTTCTCTTCAATGGATTTAATATGCATTCCCTATTTTACCTCCTGTAACTTACAAAGTATACATTCTTTTGCTATTCTTTTAATGGTTATTAATTAGAGCATAAACAAAGTGAGGAACTACTCTACCAGATGTCAAAATGAATAAGGTCCAAGAATACAGTATCTACCAAAATAAAGCATGTTATAGAACTACATCCACATTTGATTCTGTTTATATAAAAGTATAAAACAGCAAAATATAGTTGCTGTTATGGACACAGATGGATATAGTACAAGAAATATAAGAGATCAACAGCACTACACTTGAGATACTACCTCAGGTGAAGAAGAAGAAAGGAATCAGAAAGAATATTCTGCCAGAGCTATTATATTTTATTTAAAAAATAAAAGGGGAAAGGGAATAAAGAACAGTGTTAGAATATTTTTATTTCTGTAAAAGCAAAAAACATCTAAAGCAAATACAAACAGGTAGATTCAAAAGCCTCATTATATTATTCTCTATCTTTTATATCTTGTACTATATTTCATAATAAAACTGAACAGGTAGGCCAAAAGGGAGGAAGGAAAGAATGGAGGAGGAGCTGAATAAATTGATCTGCCAGATACTCTTCTGCTCCAAGTCCCACCCTTTTCTAAATGTTCTGATTTAATTACAGTCTTAAGTACCTATACTTCTTTCCTTTCTAATTAAATTTGGGAATTAACTTTTTAGATCAAGCCATAACATAAATCAGATAAAGAATAAGAAGCCCAGGTGACAGACACTTAATTTCACTGGCAAGACCAGACTTCTGGTAATTTTTCTCTTAAGTAATCCCAATAACTTCAACACATTATATAAATAATAGATTTATAAGAAATGTTTATCAGTCTTTTTAAATTTCAATTTTTTCTCCCTGCAATGATTTCTTCTTATTTCTTTCTTTAATAAATCACATTAAACCACATTATAAGAAGCCCTTAAATTACGTTTATAGTCATTTTATTATGATTGGAAAAAAAAGAAAAAGAATGTGTGCCCAAGAGAGAGACAAAGTTAGCAGAGAGTAATAACCTGATAATGGCCTGTATGTGAAGAAATTTGTAATCTTTCCCTTATTGGTTAAAATTCAGCTCTCTTTCAATTCTTCCTCTTCTCTATTTATCATTTTCTTCCAAGTATGCTTCTATATTCCTGAATCACAACCTGCCTACTTCTCAACCTGCCTTTTTTCTATTCATTACATCTTTGGTCTGGAAGGTCTTTGCTTCCATAAATCCTACTTAGCTCTACCTGTGGCAATCTAACTTCTGCCCCTCCTCTCAACTGGAGCAAAAGCCATAGACTTCTTCATTACTAGACCTCAAAGCTGTACTTATCCTATTTGGCTTCACTGCAACGCTTTGTACCTTTGACCATACCCTTTTCTTAAAATCTTTCCTCCTCTAGATTCCAGGGCACTGTTTTCTTACAACTCTCCTCCTACCTGGCTAAAGAGAGTCCTCTTCAACCTTCCTTTCTTCTCATCCTACATGTACCCTGGGTGACAGCATACTCCTCTGTGTTACCAACAATTACTTCTATAACTCCAGAATATATATGGATTCTCTGGCCTCCAACCCTTCTCAGAGTCCAAGTTTCAATTTGTGGTTACTAGCAGGGACATTTTACCTATTTGACCACAAGCGTCCTCAAATTCATCACCAACCTCTGTTCCTACAAACATGTATTTATACACTACCTCTCCCTTAAATTACTTATTTCACCACCAAAAGCTCTTTTCATCTTTAGCCCTACTTCCCTCTACTACTAAACAGCCTCCTGATTTACATCCCTTGCTTCCTATATCCATACTTTTTAATACAACCTCCAATTTACCAACAACATTTCTAAGATATGCATCTGATTGTGTTAACCTCTTGGCTTAAAAAAAATTCCTTAGCAGGTGTCTACTGCCCACAGAATAATGTTCAAACTCATCAGCAAAGTACCTGATGACTTTCTCTGCCTGGTTTTAGGCCCCTACTTCCTATTCTCCCACAATTCTTTCTTGCTTTCAATCTCCAGGGCAGTTTATACTCTAATCCCACCATATCACTATTAATTATCATGTTCTTTCTGGAGTCCATAATATTCTTCTTTCTTTATTCTACTTGGGAAACTTTTACTCAGAAAACTCTTATAGAACATGTAATCACTATTAAATCAAGTTATTTTAGTAAAAAGAATACTTTTGGAAATGATATATGATTTTTAGATTAAGCCCAATCTTTGCATTATAGAAATGACAAAAATTAAAGGCCACAAAATGAAGTAAGTTGGCTAATGTCACATAAAACATTATTTTTTATACTCGATACAAGTAAATCAAAGAAAAAAAAAGTTGTGCTTGAAGTGGGACTTATTGGAGAAATATTATCAGGCTAACACAGGTAGGAATATGGGATATGACACATTTTAATGCAGTTTTATGATCAATGTGTATATGTGTATAAACTAAGCCATAAATACAAGAGACTAAAATATACTAGACCATAAGTTTTATCACCAATAATCCCAAAACCTACAAATTCCCATTTCTCACTACTAAAAGATATTCTCCTTCCTTAATTACTACATGCTATTCTCTCATCCTTAACTAGGGCTGCTAGCTGGCACATGCTCAAGTCTCTTGACTTGGATAAATTGTCACAAATTCCAAACTGATATGTCACAAATTCTAAACAGAATTTACAGGGCTTTACTATGTTAAATATAATTGTAGATTCTGGGGGCGATATACTCTTTTTTACCTTCAAAAATATTTTTTCATTCTTAATCATTTAATAATTTTGTAAACATCTTATCTTATACAATATAAATCAATGAAAAAATGGACTTGTCTTACAGTCAACTTTGTTGGAATGGTGTATTGTACAGGGGAAAAGAACTTTTATAAATCATAAATATTCTAGTTATGTGAAAATGGATATTTATAGTGGTATGCACATAAAAAATAAGAATACAAAGAAAAGCAAACAATACTATCCCTTCCTTTCTTATTTAGTAAAAATAAATGAAAGAAAGGAACTTAATTTTAAAATGTACAAAGAACATGAATAGGCATCCTAAGACACACAAATTGCAAATCAGCACATGAGAATCAACTCAACATCATTAGTCATTAGAGAAATGCAAATTAAATCCACAATGAAATACTAATTCACCCCACTGAAATGTTTAGGATTAAAAAAAAAAACATAGAAATTAACAATCATTGGCAAGGATGCAGAGAAACTAGAACCCTCACACATTGCTGGTGGGATTGTAAAATGATACAGCTGCTTTAGAAAAAGTTTGTTGGTTCCTCAGAATATTAAACACAGAGTTTCCATATGACCAAGCAATTCTATTCCTCTGTATATATCCAAGGAAACTGAAAACACGTGTCTCTATAAAAGCCTATATGCAAATGTTCACAGGGGCATCATTCATAATAGCCCAAATATAGAAACAAACCAAATGCCCATCAACTGATGAATAAAACTGAGTATAGATATAAATCAGGATATTCAGCAATAAGAAATGAAGTGCTGATTTATGCTATGGCACAGATAAACAAACCTCTAAAACATTATGTAGAGAAAAAATCAAATCACAAGAAGCCACATATTACATGATTCCATTTATGTGAAATGTTCAGAATAGGGAAATGCACAGGAATAGAAATTAGTGGTTGCCACACATGTGGGGAGAAAGGGATTGTCATTAATAACAGTTAATGGATACGGGGTTTTGTTAGATGATGAAAATGTTCCAAAATTAGGAGTGATAAGGAATAAGCAACTTCATGAATATGCTAAAAACTATTGAATTGTACACTTTTTTTGAGTGGGCAAATTTATGGTATATGAGTATCTCAATAAAGCTAAGATAAAAAAATGAATGGAAAATCTCTCAAAATTATGAATCATTTTCCTTTATGATGGTTCCATTTTCCCCACTATAAATCCAAAATTTTAAAAATGATCTCACAATATGGAAAATGATTACTTTTCAGGTTACGTGTAATTTCCCTTGATATGGGACCATTGCTCGGTCCTTCAAAATAATAATTTTATACATTTCTGGTAGGTGTCTCTATATCAAGCATCGAAAGTTGTACTGTAAGGGCTTGGGGTGTAGCATAGTAATAAAGCATGTGCCTAGCATGTGTGAGGCCTTGGGTTCTATTCCCAGCACTGAAAAAAAGAGGGGGAAAAAAGTAATCAAGGTAGCCTCAGTAGGGAGTACTGCTTTTATTCTTAAGGTGTTTGAACTCTAATTAGGAAAAAAATGCTTATTTATTTCTAAATCTCAGTTTTACCATGAGTAAATTGATTCATGGCTTCTTGAGAATCTATTTTCATATTGAAAGTACTATGATTTCATTAGATCTACAACTGCAAGAGTTAGATTTGTTATTTTCTTTCTTCTTGTAACTCTAAAACTTTTAAATACAGTTCATCTGAAAACTTTGCCTAATCCTAATAAAAATGACATGTAATCATTGAAATTGGATATTTCTGTGTAGCCTTACATGGAAATGCTATTCTAGACCAACAGCTACAGTCATTAAAATGTTTATTAAGACTTCTAAAAGCATTTAAAGTAATCAGACCACAGGGTTTGAAGATAGAAGAAAATAGCTCCATTCATTCATCACTGATTATAAGGTACCACTTCCTCCAACAGAAGCTAAATAATCATCACATGGGTCTAACACTGTTTCACTGCTGAAATCCCATATATCCTAGATTAACTTACTTTTCTGATATAAAACTAAGTACACATAGTTAATAAAAAAGCCAACCATCTCCTCACCTTAAAAGTCCCCACCCCACCCCCCACACAAACATATATATATTTCCTCCTCACAATCTCAATCTTCAAGTATTGTGCTTCTTCAAGAGAAGGTCTTTGGCTTGAACTAGGTTAACCCAGGAAGACCCAAATAAGTTTTGAGGACTTATAAAGTCCCTACCTTTCCTTTCTTTACAGTAACTTCATATTGAATTACTGGGTTGCTCTCAAGATTTTATCATAGTGGCCTAATGTTAAGGAAAACAGAGATGATCCTATTCTTTTTTTTTCAGTACTGGGGATTGAATCCAGGGGCATTCTACCTCCAAGCTATACCTCCAGCTATATTTTTTATTCTTTATTTTGAAACAGGGTCTCACTAAGTTGCGGAGTGCCTCACTAGGTAGCTGAGCCTGGCTGCAAACCCAGATCCTCCGGTCTCAGCCTCCCAAATGCTGGGATTGCAAGCGTGTGTCACCACGCCTGGCATGATCCTACTCTTAAAAAGTTATTTTTAAAGGGTATTTGCAAAAGGGGGTTCAAAATAGAAAATATAATATTAGAAAATAATTTTTATTTAATTTTTATTAAGGTGACAAAGACAGTTCCCTAACAATGTACAACACACTTTAGTAGGCAACTTATATTATTACTATGAATGAGACAACTATTAATCCTAAACCAATAATCACTATCTTTCCACTCCACTTTATCTTTTGCCTTTCCTTTTACAGAAGGCTTAAAAATAGTACCAAATAATCTTGCTAGTTTTTCTTCAGTAAAATTCAGAGCTAAAAAGATGACCAATTCTGATCCAACTCAGATGATTTTCTTAAAACAGCTGCTTATCAGCCTTGCGTGGTGGCGCACACTTGTAATCCCAGCATTCGGGAGGCTGAGACTGGAGGATCCGGGTTCGCGGCCAGCCTCAGCTACCTAGTGAGGCACTCTGCAACTTAGTGAGACCCGGTTTCAAAATAAAGAATAAAAAATAGGGCTGGGGGTATAGCTCGGAGGTAGAATGCCCCTGAGTTCAATCCCCAGTACCACAAAAAAAAAAAAAAAAAAAAAAAAAACAGCTGCTTATCAAATCAAACTAATTTAACTCTTAAGCCCTTGTTTTACTTATTTTATTTTTGTAGTCCTGGGAATTGAATTCAGGGCCTCATAAGTGCAAGACAAATACTCTACCACAGAGTTACATCCCTAGTCCCTAAAGCCTTTATATTTATTTATTTATTTATTTATTTATTTATTTATTTATTTATTTATTTATTTATTTATTTATTTTGCAGTACTGGGGACTGAACTCAGGGGCATTCTACCTCCGAGCTATACCCCCAGCCCTATTTTTTATTCTTTATTTTGAAACCGGGTCTCATTAAGTTGCAGAGTGCCTCACTAGGTAGCTGAGGCTGGCTGCGAACCTGGACCCTCCAGTCTCAGCCTCCCAAATGCTGGGATTATAAGCATGTGCCACCACACCCGGTTAGCCTTTATCTTAATAATAAAAACTTACTAAGTATGTTACTAAGACCAAACACTTTCATTTCCTATACTGCTTTACAAACTTGATTGCTTAAAAAAAAAACCAAAGTTGATCTTCCTTTGAGTTGCTTGTGCTTTTGGGGTCTCGTTGAGAAAGTTTTTACCTGTGCCTATGTGCTGAAGTGTTGGGCCTATGCCCTCTTAAAGTAACTGCAAGGTCTGTGGCCTGACTTCCAGGTCTTTGATCCACCTTGAATTGACTCTTATGCAGGGTAAGAAAGTGGGGTTTATTTCCATTTTCCTGCATATGGTTAGCCAGTTTTGCCAACACCATTTGTTAAAGAGGCTATCTTTTTTCCAGTTTATGTTTTTGGTCCTTTGTCAAAAATCAATTGACTGTAAGCATGTAGTTCTGTTTCTGACTCTTCTATTCTGCTCCATTGGTCTAGGTATCTGTTTTTGTGACAATACCAGGCTGTTTTTATTACTGTGGCTTTGTAGTGGAGTTTGAAGTCAGGTATTGTGATACTCCTGCATGTTTCTTGTTGCTAAGAATTACTTTGGCTATCCTGGGCTTTTTGTTGTTCCAAATGAATTTAAGGACTGATTTTTCTATGTCTGTGAGGAATGACCTTGCTAATTTCATGGGTTTTGCATTAAATCTGTAGATCACTTTTGGGAGGATGGCCATTTTGATGATATTTATTCTGCCTATCCAAGAGCATGGAAGATCTTTCCATCTTCTAAGGTCTTCATCCATTTCTTTTTTCAACTTTTTATAGTTTTCTTTATAGAGGTCTTTTACTTCTTTGGTTAGGTTTATCCCTAAGTATTTTATTTTCAGTATGCTATTGTGAGTGGAACTGTTTTCTGGATTTCTTTTTCAGTGGATTTATGGTTGGTATACAGGAAAGCTTCTGATTTCTGAAGATTGATTTTGTATCCAGACACTTTGCTGAATTGTTGATCAGTTCTATAAGTTTTTTGATTGACTTTGTTGGGTCTTCTTAGTATCATGTCATCTGCAAAAAGGGATAGTTTTAGTTCTTCTTTCCCTATTTTTACCCCTTTGATTTCCTTCTCTTGCCTTATTGCTTTGGCTAGAGTCTCAAGTACTATATTGAACACAAGAGGTGATAATGGACATCCTTGTCTTATTCCTGTTTTTAATGGGAACTCTTTCAGTTTTTCCCCATTTAATATGATATTGGCTGTGGGCCTATTGTATATTGCCTCTATGTTGTTGAGGTATGTTCCTTCTATTCTGATTCTCTACAGTGCTTTTAGCATGAATGGGTGTTGGATCTTGTCGAATGCTTTCTCAGCATCAATTGTGATGATTATGTGATTTTTGTCTTTGATTCTGTTTATGTGGTGAATTACATGGATTGTTTTTCATATGCTGAACCAGCCTTGCAACCCTGGGATGAACCCGACTTGGTCATGGTGTATAATTTTCTTGATGTGGTTTTGAATGCGCATTGCTAGTATTTTGTTTAGCAGTTTTGCATCTAAGTTCATCAATGATATAGGCCTATAGTTTTCTTTTCTTGAGCTGTCTTTATTTGGCTTTGGTATTAATGTGATGTTGGCTTCATAGAATGTGTTTGTGCAGGTCTCGTTTCTTTCTATTTCACAGAATAGTTTGAGGAGTATTGGGATTAGCTCTTCTAATATATAATTCTTCTATATAATTCACTTGGAAAACCATCTGGCCCTGGGCTTTTGTTTGACAGTAAACTCTTTATTGCTTTTTCTATCTCTTTGATTGTTATTGGTCAGTTTAAGTTTTCTATATCTTCTTGTCTCAATTTAGGAAGGTTATATGTGTCTAGAAATTTGTCAATTTCGTCTAGATTTTCCATTTTGTTGGAGTATAGTTTTTCAAAATAGTTTCTGATGATCCTCTTTATTTTCATACTGTCGGTGGTAATATCCCCTTTTTCATCTCTTATTTTGGTAATTTGGGTTGATTCTCTCTTTCTTTTGGTTAGGTTGGCCAATGGTTTATCTATCTTGTTTATTTTTTTTAAGAAACCAGCTTGCATTAAACTTAAGAGCTTCTGCACAGCAAAGGAAACTATCAAGAACCTAAACAGAGAGCCCACAGAGTGGGAGAAAATCTTTGCCAGCTACTCTTCTGATAGAAGTCTAATATCTAGGATATATGGAGAGTTCAAGAAAATAACAGCTAAGACAACAAATAACTCAATCAAAAAATGGGCAAAGGATCTAAATAGACACCTCACAAAAGAAGAAATAAAAATGGCCAATAAATGTATGAGGAAATGTTCTACATCATTGGCAATCAGAGAGATGCAAATCAAAACTACTTTGAGATTTCACCTAACTCCAATAGCAATCATAAAAATAGCATAGCAATAGCAATCATAAAAATCACGAGCAACAATAAATGCTGGCAAGGGTGTGGAAAAGTGGGAACTCTAATACATTGTTGGTGGGATTGAAAATTAGTGCAACCACTTTGGAAAACAGTATGGAGGATCCTCAGACCAATGGGAATGAACGTACCATATGATCCAGCAATTCCACTTCTAGGTATCTACCCAAAAGAATGGAAACCAAACCATCAGACCGATGCATGTGTACCCATGTTTATAGCTGCACAATTCACAACTGCCAAACTATGGAAACAGTCAAAATGTACTTTGACAGATGAATGGATTACAAAACTACGGGATACGTAAATCATGTTATTTGCAGGGAAATGGATGCAACTGGAAAACATTATGTTAAATGAGATTAGTCAGTCATGAAGAGTAAAAAAGCACATGCTCTCCCTAATATGTGGATGCTAGGGAGAAGATGGGGCATAAGAGGGACTCCAGATGAAAAAGGAGAAACCCTAGATAAGTAAAGAAGTTGACTTAACAGAAGGGGATGGATGGGAAGTGGGGGAAACACCCTAATGCACATGATGTACTTTCACAAATATATCAAAGTCAATCACTAAACTGAATTTGAGAAGGAGGAAGGGTGAGGGAGTGGGGTGGGAATTGGGGAAGGGGTTAAATGAGAAATGTGTGCATATATGTCTTT
>PVLC010014423.1:0-39367 GCA_004027655.1 Graphiurus murinus
AGAGGGGTTATTGGAAGTCTGTAGGAAAAGCACTATTTGGAAAGACGACCTCAGCACTGTGTTTGTTATCGTGTGTGTAAAACCTTTGATCCCAGAAAAGAGAGAGAGATAATAAAAGAGGTTCGAACCAGTAGCTTTTAGCCGGCGTCTTTTATTGGGGCCTCATGGCTGAAGGTTCAGCCTGGGGCGCCCGATAGAAACTGGGTCTCACTAAGTTGCGGAGCACCTCACTAGGTAGCTGAGGCTGGCCGCGAACCCGGATCCTCCGGTCTCAGCCTCCTGAATGCTGGCCAGACCTATTTTTTATTCTTTTTTTTTTTTTCGGTACTGGGGATTGAACTCAGGGGCATTCTACCTCCGACCTATACCCCCATCCCTATTTTTTATTCTTTATTTTGAAAGAGGGTCTCACTAAGTTGCGGAGGACCTCACTAGGTAGCTGAGGCTGGCCACAAACCCAGATCCTCCAGTCTCAGCCTCCCAAATGCTGGGATTACAAGCATGCACCACCACGCTCGGCTCTATTTTTCATTCTTTATTTTGAAACAGGGTCTCACTAAGTTGTGGAGAGCCTCACTAAGTAACTGAGGCTGGCTACAAACCCATGATCCTCCTATCTCAGCCTCCCAAATACCGGGATAAGTGTGTGCCACCACGCCCAGCTAGCATTTTTTTTATAAAATAACATTCTAAGGTTTCTCCAGTTGAATATACTTTCTAAGCATTAGGAGGATTAATTAAAACTCATTGAGAGCCGGGCGTGGTGGCACACGCTTGTAATCCTAGCATTTGGGAGGCTGAGACCGGAGGATCCAGGTTCGGTTCGCAGCCAGCCTCAGCTACCTAGTGAGGCCCTCTGCAACTTAGTGAGACCCTGTTTCAAAATAAAGAATAAAAAATAGGGCTGGGGGTAGAGCTTGGAGGTAGAATGCCCCTGAGTTCAATCCCCAGTACCGCAAAAAAAAAAAAAAAACCTCATTGGAGCTGAGGGTGGAGGTCAGTGGTTGAGTGCTTGCCTAGCATACAGAAGCCCTGGCTTCAATCCCCAGCACAAAAAAAAAATCTTACTGAGGTAACACATGACTTAGGATTCTGTCAAAAGCTTTTAAGCAAAAAAAGAGAAGCATAGACACCGTTCCCTGCATTCAAATGCCTGCTTACTCCCCGAAGTGGTTTTCTCTTATAGAAACCACCCTCTCAATAAGCTACTATGTCGGGTAGTCAGTGACCCTGGTCTACAAGAAAAAGAAAGGAGACTGAGCCCAGGGGAAAACTTGGCTCTTTCTTTCTCTAAACACCACCTTCCCTGCTCAACTCACGGCCTGCACTCCAGCTACTCAGAAGCAGTCATTTCATCTCTGCCTTTCAATCACCTTGTTCTTTGGAGATCTGTTTTCTTTTCAAGCCAGTTGTGTTTGGTGAGCACCTTCTATGTACTTCAAGCAGGGGACCACTCGCAGCCCTAGGATTCCAGCCCGGGCCCGTGCCTGCTTGACTTCGACGGCACCTCGAGAGTCCAGCGCCTCTTTTATACAACCTGCCCTGCCCTGGCCACTCCAGCCACACTGACCCGCCTCCCCCAACAGCACTTGCCTGGCAGTGCTTCTCACTGCGACCGCCTCACCCACCACTGCGTCTCCTCCACAGTCTGGGGCACGCCTCAGTCCTCCAACGGGACTACCGACAAACCTAAGTCCTCTACAGTGGTTACCACTCGAAAGCAGTGTAAACGCTGTGGAGGAAAAGAGGGCTCCTTGGTGTCTCTTAGCCCAAGAAACGGGGCCTTTCTCCTCCACAAAGACCTGTGCTGTGGCCGCACACTGGGTTCCAGGACAGAGGGGCCTTGCTCAGTCAGTTGTACCCTTGTCTTTCTGTTTTGTTTTGCACAGGCCCTTGGACATGCGAGGCATGCGCTCAACTACTGAACTACAGCCTTGGCCCTACTGCTGGCGTTTAAACACACAGAACTCACAAAGGAGACTTCTGGGCCATGACAGACTCATGGTTAACAGGAATATTAAGAGTTAATTCGCTTCTGCCAGACGCTGGGCAGGCCTCCTGCCAGGACTCCAGACTGGCCGTCCAGTAGTCTACCAGTTAAACCTCTCAGCCTTCCAGACTTTGAGATGTCTAATTCCTTTCAAGAAGGTCCTCTGACTGATGACAAAGACTCCACAGACTTGTCTTCTTTGGCCTGTGACCCGGCCCCTTCTGAAAACCTTCCCTGAGGAGCCTGGCTTCTAGTCATCACTGCTCTACCTGCCCCCAGGTGACCTAGAGTCTGTCAAGCCCTTCAAAACCTGGGCCTCAGGAATCTCCCAATGGGACTCTATCTGCTGGCAAAAAATGCAGGCAGCCTCTATCAAAGATTGTACATACTCAGGCAAAAGGAGAGCGAAAAGCTTCCTAAGGCAGGAAAACTTCCTTCAGCTGTGTGGCAAAGCAAAAGCAGACAACAGGAAACAGAGCCCACAGCTGAAAAAGTGCTACAAAGAAAAGGAGAACCGGGAGATGGAGAGAAGCCGTCTCCAGGAGGTGCAGGAGGCACAGCTTCAGTGTGCTGTAACAGCCAACGAGCCTCAAGATTTGTCACTGCCTTAGCTCCTGGGGGATTTTCTACATAATGGAAAATAGAGCTTACTTTTGCTTTATTACCTACATGAGTGGAATGCAGCCTATTTTGCAAATGCATAACAATAGCTATATATTAACATTCCATAGAACACCAGACAAAAGCACATTCAAATACAAAGAAAAATACATTCCAAAATCAAAATCAAATGTGAGGCAGCAACTAATCACTCCTTCCCCTCCAGAGTGCTTGTTCAGAGACAATAAAACAGCTCATAATGCTACTGTTCATCTTCCCCAGGAACACTGGAATTATAACTAAATAATATGTTATTTCTATGAAGAGCTAAAGGGAGAGAATATTCTCGGGCAGTTTGAGATAGGGCTGACTTCATTCAGAGGGAAGGCTCTGGAAGGTATAACTCACCGTAACAGTTGTTGTTACAAGATGGGGGTATAGCAAGTTTCCCCCTCTGAGAAGAGCAATGAAATGTAAGGACAAATGAAGGGAAATTCACAACTCAGCTGAGAAGATGGCAGTGAAAGGCCCAGGGTAACAGAAGCACAACCACAGCAGGATCTGACAGGATCGCCTTGTTTTTGTAGATCTGTTTTCTTTCTTCTTTTTTTTTTTCGGTACTGGGGATTGAACCCAGGGGCATTCTACCTCCGAGCTACACCCCCAGCCCTATTTTTTATTCTTTAGATTGAAACAGGGTGTCACTAAGTTGCGGAGGGCCTCACTAAGTAGCAGAGGCTGGCCACGAACCTGGATCCTCCTGTCTCAGCCTCCCAAGTACTGGGATCACACGTGTGCACCACCACGCCCAGCTACCTGTTTTCTTTTCCAGCCAGTTGTGTTTGGTGAGCACCTTCTATGTACTTCAAGCAGGGGGCAATCAGCACCTAGACTCAATACCAGACCACACATAGAAAAAAACAGAGCTCGGAGTTCTAACAGTCTTCCCAAGTTTTCTAGAAGACCATTATGTCAAATGACCACTGTGACTGGAGGTGGAGGTGGCCTTGCCTTTTCCTCAGATTTTTCTCTCCAATGTAGATTCTTACCGCCACCTGGTGGCAGGATGAGGCTCTGCCTGCAGGAGTTGCCGTATTTTCCAAAAATAGGCTACTCATAACAAATCTGTGTGTGCTGGTTCTCTTTTTTAAAAAAATAGTCATGATTTAAGTCCACGCAGCACGTATGGGGAATAGGAGAGAGTAGGAGGAAGCCGGGGGGAAGCTCACCAAGTGCTGTGTGCATGCATGTCTCTACCACTCTCAACTGCATTATGATGTGAGGCTACAATGCACCAATAAAAACGTATTAAGAAAAATAGAAAATAAAGAGTCCACATAACCGGGCCATGCTGGCACACGACAGTAATCTCAGAGCTTGGGAGGCTGAAACAGGAGGAATGCAAGTTGGAGGCAAACCTCAGCAACGTAGCAAGACCTGTTTCAAAATAAAAAGGGCTGGAGATATAGCTTGGAGATAGAATGCACCTGCGTTCAATCAGGGATTCCCAGTGCCCCCACCCCCCCCAAAAATCAGTACTGCTGTGTAAGCATAGGGTGGACCTCAAACATCAGCAAGTGTTTACAGTAGCTCACCTGTACATGCTCACCTTTCTTTTGACTTATGCCAATCACTCCCAAAAGACACTAACAGTTCAAAATTCTAAAGCTAGCAACATTCATCTTTGCTAAAGACCATGATGCCCCCACATGCCACCTGGCACGCAATGGGGAATGGTTAGGCAACAGGGACTCAGCAGGAAGAAGGCTCCTCCCAAAGCTACAGTTCGGTTAAAGGTCTAAGTTTTACATGGGCTTCCCTACCATTAGACAGGGCCTGGGGAGCCTCCAACCCTCATTTTCCCCAGGATTTGATTTACAGGGAAGAATAAGCAGAAAGGAGAGTAGTGAGCCCTTCCTACTTTGCTCAGACCTCAATCCAGGGTCAGAGCAGAGGCCACCAGAGTCGGGAAGGTGCCCGCACAGTTTATTAAGAGAAGCAGCAGGCTTACCTTCCTTTCTTTGCCTTTGCTACTATTAAATTAAAAACAGGCCATGGATACATCCACAGGATATATGTACAGGGTAGAGGTATATTCAAAATAAATTAGCTCCGGCTCATGAAAAGCCTAGTTCAGCAATTCATGGACACATACGTAAGCCAGAAGCATTCAGTCCAACACTGGAACACCTACTGTGGGTGAGGCATAGGTCAGGAGCTCGTTTTACAAAGACAAATACACACAGGTTTTGTTTTCAAGGTGTAGGGAATCTCCAAATTTCACAAATCCCTCTTTGAAAAGCGCATTTACTCATTTCTTATGTTTCTTATCCAGGTTCTGGGCCCCTCTCTGCCTGAGTTTAAAATGTATTCACTACCTCTGACACGCCAAGCCCAGCCACACTAGAAAAGGATTTCCAATGCTAAAAAACACCAATGTTTTTTATCTTAAGGTTCCACAGTTCTCTCTAGAGGCATACAAACGCCCAGAACATAAAGGCTGGACCCTGCATTCATCTAAGAGGCTAAAAGTATACTGAGCAACAGGAGCCCCCTGGTTATCACTAAAACCACACTCATATCCTCTTACTTTAATTTTCATTTTATCCACTTAACTTTCCCCTTTTTTAATGTATGAAATATATCAAGCACTTAAAAATGTTTATAATAAGCCAGACACATGCCTATAATCTCAATACTTGGGAGGTTGAGACAGGAGGATCACAAGTTTGAGGCCAGCCTCAGCATCTTAGTGAAACCCTGTTTCAAAATAAAAAAATTAAGTTAGCCAGACATAGTGGCATGCGCCTGTACTCCTAGTACTTAGGAGGCTGAAACAGGAAGATTGCAGGTTCACAGCCAGCCTCAGTGACTAAAAAATAAAATAAGGTGTGGCCCAGAGGCAGAACACCCCTGGGTTCAATCTCTAGTACCACAAAAAAAGGAAAAAAAAGGCTGGGCGTGGTGGCGCACGCTTGTAATCCCAGCATTTGGGAGGCTGAGACCGGAGGATCCGGGTTCGCAACCAGCCTCAGCTACCTAGTGAGGCACCCTGCAACTTAGTGAGACTCGGTTTCAAAATAAAGAATAAAAAATAGGGCTGGGGGTATAGCTCGAAGGTAGAATGCCCCTGAGTTCAATCCCCAGTACTGCAAAAAAAAAAAAGAAAAAAAAGCTGGGTGTAGTGGCCCATGCCTGTAATCCTATACTGGGAGGCTGAGACAAGTGGATGGTAAGTTCGAAGACAGCCTTGGCAATTTAGTGAGGCGCTCAGCAACTTTGTAAGATCCTGTTTCCAAATAAAAAATAAAATAGGGCTAGGGGTATAGCTCAAAGGTAGAATGCCCCTGTGTTCCATTCCCAGCACCAAAAAAAAATTAAGCTGGGCATGGTGGTGCATGCCTGTAATTCCAGTACTTGGAAGGCTGAGACAAGACGATCACAGGTTTGAGGTCAGCCCCAGGAACTTGGTGAGGTCCTCAGCAACTTAGTGAGACCCAGCTGCAAAAAATAAAAAGGGCTAGGGGCAAAGCTCAAAAGTAGAATGTCCAAGTTCAATCCCTAGTACCAAAAGGAAAACTGTTTATAATATATACATATAAGGTTGAAAAAAGAATAAATCAAGCCGGGCGTGGTGGCGAACGCTTGTAATCCCAGCATTCGGGAGGCTGAGACCAGAGGATCCAGGTTCGAGACCAGCCTCAGCTACCTAGTGAGGCACTCCACAACTTAGTGAGACCCGGTTTCAAAATAAAGAACAAAAAAATAGGGCTGGGGGTATAGCTTGGAGGTAGAACGCCCCTGAGTTCAATCCCTAGTACCACAAAAAAAACAAAAGAATAAAACAATACTATGCACCTCCTACACGACTTACAAAAGCACATTAGGAGGGTCTTGAAGTCCATGCCTTCACTAGCTAGCTGGCAATCACCATCCTTCTGCCTTTTTTTTTTTTTTCCCCCAGTGCTGGAGATGGAACCCCGGATCTTAAGTATGCTAGGAAGTGCTCTACCACTGAGCTTCCTAGCATGTGTAAGATCCCCTTCTATCCGTTCTTAAGATCCATCCCCAAACTTGTTTTCTTTTGCTCTACAGCTGCAAAGTACACGTGTCCTAAGGAATGACAACCTCCTCTGCCCTCTAAGCCTGCCCACCCATCAAACAGGAGGCCAAGAGGACCAAGGGCAGGAGCTGTGCCCGACTCATCCCTACGGCCCAGCACCAAACATCAGGCCTGTGGGAGACTGTTTCAGTTATGTCAAGACTCACACATCAACAACAAAAACACTGCAAAAGAGCAGCCAGGCACACCCTGGAGAGAGGAGCAAGTGTCCCCTCCGGCCTCCTTACCTCTGCCTCCACCTGCTGCTGGGTCCGGTGGTGGTTTTCTTTGTACTGGTTGGCTCTCAGAACCTGCTGCTCAATGCCCAGCAGAACTGCTTCACAGCCATCACACCTGCAAGAGAAAGCCAGCCTTGAGCTGCTGAGAGGCTCAGGAAGCCTCTTCTGGCCTCAGGAATCTCCTTCCCAACATCTTACAGGACTTTCATTAACAGTCCCCCCTGCTGGAGCTCTTGCCCCTTCTCTCCTTCCAAGTGACAAGCTGTCCAAATACAAAACACAGGATATACAGGGACAAATGTGGTGTGTGGGGAGCTTCTTGGAATACAGGTCTAATGACCAGCCTTTGTGGTTTTAAAGACTAAGACTGGAGGAGAGATGGAAGACTTTGCATATGGCACCAATTAATCACTTTCCTCAACAGGGGAAAAAAAAATTCCCCAAAGCATCCTATTTTAGAGATTGCCCCTTAATAAGAAGTTGAAGTTCCTTCCTAATTGCCATACCCCTCCCTTGTTTTTATTTTCCCTATTTTTTATTTTGGAAAAAAAGCTTTTTTAGCCAGGCATGGTGGCGCACACTTGTAATCCCAGTACTTCAGAGGCTGAGACAGGAGGATCACAGGTTTGAGGCCAGTCTCAGCAATTCATGAGGCCCTCCACAACTTAGAGAGATCCTGTTTCAAAGAAAAAAAATTTTTTTTTGTACTGGGGATGGACAACATGGGGGCATTCTATCTCTGAGCTACACTTCCAGCCTGATTTTATATCTTATTTGCAGAGTCCCACTAGGCTGCTAAGAGCCTCAGTAAATTGCCAAGGCTGACTTTGGCCTCCCAAGTACTGGGATTACTACTGTGCACCACCACACTGGCTATTTTGAAAATTTTTAAACAAAAAATTTGACAGTTCAATGAATATCCACATACCCTCCATTTAAAATTTAATATTGTAAACATTTGGCCATATTTATAGTACCTCTCAATAGACAATTCTTTTTCCAATCTAACACCAAACCTAAACAGGAATTCTAAGACTCTCTCCTACTTTACACCCTTGGGACGGGTCAAGATACCACCTCCTGGCTAAACATATTGAGGGCTTAAAATAGAGAAGCAGGCCGTGTTGTCAAAACCATTCCAGCCACCTCAAAATCAGAATAAGACAACCGACTTTAGTAGGATCGGACATCTAGATTTGTATGCCAGACCATATTTGTGCTATGGGTATTTTCTAAGTTTATTTTATTTTGGCAGTACTGGGGATTGAACCCAGGGGTATTCTACCTTCAAGCTACACCCTCAGCCTATTTTTTATTCTTTACTTTAAAACAGTCTAAGTTGCAAAAGACCTTACTAAGTAGCTCAGGCTGGCCACAAATAGGCATATGCCACCACATCCAGCTTCTAAGTTTATTCTGATGTAATAGGTTTAGTGTGTATGTGTGAGAGAGAGAGAGGGAGACAGGGAGGGAGAGGGAGAGGGAGAGAGAGGGAGAGGGGGAGATACTGGGGATGGAACCCAGGGGCATTCTACCTCTGAGCTACACCCCTAGCCCTATTTTTCATTCTTTATTTTGAAGCAAGGTCTCACTAAGTAGCTGAGGCTGGCCATGAACCTGCAATCCTCCTGTCTCAGCCTCCCAAGTACTGGAATTACAAGAGTGCACCACCACACCAGACTAGTTTTATGATCTTTTGAAAGCTCCTACTTTTGTCAGATATTGCGAAGAGAACGTAGGAAGGTATTGGGGCCACACTTGAGACAGAAGTTGGGGTAAGGGTGTAGACAGTACATGCCCTGAGGTTACAGAATAGCCTAAGTGAGCTGGATATGGTGACACAGACCTATAATCCCAGGACTTGGGAGGCTGAAGTAGGAGGACTGCAGGTTTGAAGACAGCCTCAGCAATTTAGCTGACACCCTCGACAACTCAGCAGAATCCTGTTTCAAAGTTTAAAAAATGGTCAGGTGTGGCGGCACACTTGTAATCTCAGTATTTGTCAGGCTAAGACAGGAGGATCACAGGTTCGAGGACAGCCTCAGCAAGTAGTGAGACTCATCCTACCAAGAAAATGTTTCAAAATAAAAATAAAAAATAGGGCTGAGGATATAGCTCAGAGGTAGAATGCACCTGAGTTCAATACCCAGTACCAAAAACTAAATAAAAAATAAAAAGAAGCCGGGCGTGGTGGCGCAGGCTTGTAATCCCAGCATTCGGGAGGCTGAGACCCGAGGATCCGGGTTCGCGGCCAGCCTCAGCTACCTAGTGAGGCACTCTGCAACTTAGTGAGACTCGGTTTCAAAATAAAGAATAAAAAATAGGGGTGGGGGTGTAGCTCGGAGGTAAAATGCCCCTGAGTTCAACCCCCAGTACTGCAAAAAACTAAACTAAAATAAAAAGGGGTAAGGGTAGCCAGGCATGGTGGCACATGCTTGTAATCCCAGTATTGGGAGGCTGAGACATGAGGATCACAGGTTCGCAGCCAGTCTCAGCTTAGTGAGTACCTCTGCAATTTAATGAGATCCTGTTTCAAAATAAAGGTTAAAAGATAGGAGCCGGGCGTGGTGGCGCACGCTTGTAATCCCAGCATTCGGGAGGCTGAGACCGGAGGATCCGGGTTCGCAGCCAGCCTCAGCTACCTAGTGAGGCACTCTGCAACTTAGTGAGACTTGGTTTCAAAACAAAGAATAAAAAATAGGGCTGGGGGTGTAGCTCGGAGGTAGAATGCCCCTGAGTTCAATCCCCAGTACCGCAAAAAAAAAAAAAAAAAAAAAGATAGGGCTGGAGGTAGAATGTCCCTGTGTTCAATCCCTAGTACTGCAAAAAAAAAAAAAAAAAAAAGGCTATGGGTATAGCTTGGAGGTAGAATGATGCTAGAACGCCCCTGGGTTCAAAAGGACGGACGGACAGATGGAAGAAAATAAAAAATAAAATAAAATAAAATAAAAAAGAATAGCTTAAGTGAGGGATACTCAGGGGGCATTAGACCCCAGGGAATGAAAACTGGGCCATTCATCCTCAGACATACTCCACTTGGGGATAACCCAGAGATTGATTGTTTTAAGGAAAATAATTTGCCTACCTCTCTGTACAAATCTTGCCTGCTGTTTCATGCCATGTGCCTACCTGTGAACATACTGTTTTCATCTCCAATTATCCTTGCTTTAACTCACCTAAAAGTCCATCTGACTTTATGAGCCCCAAATCATTTAAATAATTCCTAAATAAATCCCTATAAAATGTATAATAGCTCTTGCAAATATCAGATTCCATTAAAAGAGTACACCCAATGTCCCAATTCTTTTTATGTATCAGGATACAGTTATCAAATACTCTATGTGTGAAATTTTTTTTTTTTTTTTTTTTTTTTGGTAGTACTGGGGATTGTACTCAGGGACATTCTACCTCCGAGCTACACCCCTACTCCTATTTTTTATGCTTTATTTTAAAACAGGGTCTCCCTAAGTTGTGGAGTGCCTCACTAAGTTGTGGAGTGCCTCACTAGATAGCTGAGACTGGCCACAAACCCGGATGGTCTCAGCCTCCCAAAGGCTGGGATTACAAGCGTGCACCACCACACCTGGCATCTATGTGTGAATTTTGTGTTCCAAATCAGAATAACCTGTTCCTTGTCTTCAATATCCCTCACAGTGCTTTAAAAACACTGGCCCAACATGTTACTGACTCTGAACAAGGGTTCTCTCATGTAAAGAATCTTACAAACACCAGCTTCATTTGGAAAGTGCAGGATTGGTGTCACACAGGTAGGATGCAGAAGCTGTTAGGCCTAGATATTTTACAGTCCGCTGTTAAACAGTCCCCAGTTGCATTTAAAACAAGAACAGTTTTATAAGTGAGGCCCTAGGAGGCTTGAAATGATCCCTATTGCCATACATCTGTTCAAAGTTGCAGCCCCACTCTGTGGCTCACTGTCTTATGGCCCCAGCTCCCAGGCATCTCCAAAGCCTACTCCAAAACCTGAGCTGACTCGTGGAGAGCACATTTTGCAAATAGAAGCAAACGAACACCTAGATATTCCTCTCCTTCTTTTAGCCTCACCATTCATGCAAGGTCTTGACAATATTATTAATATCCTTCTTTCGGATGTCACGGCCAATGCAGAAATCCACTTCTAGCAGCTGGTTTCGCTGGTCCAGCTTGCCCTGGATGATGTCAGTGTAGACGGCCTCAATAATGAGGTCTTCTAGTTCTCGGAGATTCCTCATCTCCAGGTCCTTCAGCAGCACAGAGTAGGGAATACACTGTGGATAAAGCAAAGCAGTCATTATAAAAGCCACCTGACAAGCATTAGTAAAAATGTAGGCCAAGAGCTGCCTTTGGGCTCAGCTAATACAGGTCAGTGGAAATGATTAATGTTTAGGGCAACAGGTTGGATAAATGAATGGCAGGACCTGTGACAAGACCCCACGCATCCCCAAAGGAGTCCTCAGAGTTCTCTATGTCCTGGACTTCACCCATCCAGCCTAAATCTTTTACACCCTGGAGCTTTTTTTTTTTTGATACTAGGGATTGAATTCAGGGTCTTGCTTATGCTAGGCGTTAGGCAAGTACTCTGCCACTGATCTATATCCCCAGTCCTCTTTTGTTGCTTTTTGATTGTTTTTGTATTTTAGTACTGGGGATTGAATCAGAGTCTCGCTAATTAGATGAGGGCCTCGCTAAGTTGCTGAAACTGGCTTTGAACCTGCATGTCTTAGCCTCCCAAGTACTGAGACTACAGGTGTGCACCACCACATCCGGCTTAATTTTTTATTTTGAAAGAAGGCCTTGCAGCTGGGCATAGTGGCGCATGCTTGTAATCCCAGCATTTGGGAGGCTGAGACGGGAGGATCTGGCCAGCCTCAGCTACCTAGTGAGGTCCTCTGCAACTTAGTGAGACCCTGTTTCAAAATAAAGAATAAAATATAGGAGCTGGGCGTGGTGGCGCATGCTTGTAATCCCAGCATTCGGGAGGCTGAGACGGGAGGATCCGGGTTCGCGGCCAGCCTCAGTTACCTAGTAAGGCACTCTGCAACTTAGTGAGACTCGGTTTCAAAATAAAGAATAAAAAATAGGGCTGGGGATATAGCTCAGAGTAGAACGCCCCTGAGTTCAATCACCAGTACTGCAAAAAAAAAAAAAAAGAATAAAAAATAGGGCTGGGGGTGTAGCTTGGAGGTGAATGCCCCTGAGTTCAATCCCCAGTACCGCAAAAAAAAGAGAAAGAGGGCCTTGCTAAGTTGCTGAAGCTAGGCTTGAACCTGTGATACTCCTATCTCAGCTTCTCAAGTATTAGGATTACAGGCATGTGCCACCACACTCACAAGAGCATACTCTTACACATCCTAAAGACTCCTTCCAGAGGAAAGTGAAATGCTTGGTATGTGCCACTCTGCCATGTTCTGGAAGCTTGCATACTTTGCAAAAAATTCCAGATTATCACAAACCTTCAATAAGTTCCAAACACTAGGGAAAACTAATTGTTTGCCAGGCAGAGTGCTAGCAAAAAAACCCTGCAGGCCATCACATCCTCCTACAGGTGGCCGGGGGAGACAGATAGCTCAGCAGTCATCCTGAAGTTCACACCTGTTTTCTCACTCTTGTAACCAATGCCAAATGCCCAACCATAGTCTTTTATTGGATGGTACCAACATCCTCCACAACTCCAAAACAACAGCATATCTAAATGTCCAGGTTTCTATGAATCCCAACACATCACTACTGGTTTGAAAATACACCCAGTGAACAAACATGTAGACACAGACAAAAGGAAGATGCACACAAAAAAAGGCGTGGTGGTGCAAACATGTGATCCCAGTACTTGGGAGGCTGAGACAGGAGGATCCCAGGTTCATGGCCAGCCTCAGCTACTTAGTGAGACCTTCTGCAACTTAGTGAGACCCTGTTTCAAAATAAAGAATAAAAAATACAGCCGGGCGTGGTGGCACACACTTGTAATCCCAGCATTTGGGAGGCTGAGACCGGAGGATCCGGGTTCGCGGCCAGCCTCAGCTACCTAGTAAGGCACTCCGCAACTTAGTGAGACTCGGTTTCAAAATAAAGAATAAAAAATAGGGCTGGGGGTGTAGCTCGGAGGTAGAATGCCCCTGAGTTCAATTCCCAGTACCACACACACACACAAAAAAAGAATAAAAAATAGATCTGGGGGTGTAGGTCGGAGGTAGAATGCCCCTGGGTTCAATTCCCAGTACCACACACACACAAAAAAAATAATTAAATAATTAACTGAATCTAACCGGGCATGGTGGCACACACCTGTAATCCCAATACTTGGGAGGCTGAGACAAGAGGATCATAAGTTTAAGGCCAGGCTCAGCAACTTGGCAAGATCTTCAGCAACTTAGTGAGACTGTTTCAAAATTTAAAAAAAAAAATAGGGCTGGGGGGGTAGCTTGGAGATAGAATGCCTCTGGGTTCAACCTCCAGTTACTCTGGGCTATGGGTGTGGCTCAGTGGTAAAATGTCTTTCTAACATATCAAGGCTCTGTGCTCAATCCCCAGCACAAGTGGAAAGAAAAATCTACCTCTCTGTAAGTCTAACATAGAAAGTTTTTCCTCCAGCACAGTTCAGAAAAATCTGTATCCTTAAAAAATCCTCTCCTTGCCAGGAGTGGTGGCACATGCTTGTAATCCCAGTACTTGGGAGGCTGAGACAGGAGAATCACAGGTTCTTGGCCAGCCTCAGCTACTTGTGAGATCCTCCACAACCTAGTCGGACCCTGTTTCAAAATAAAGAATAAAAATAGGGCTGGGGGTGAATCTCAGAGGTAGAATGCCCCTAGATTCAATCCCCAGTGCTGCAAAAAAAGCAAAAAACGAAACAACAACCCAAACAACCATCTCCTCTTAACGTAGCAAAATGCTCACGCTGGCATGCCAGAACAGAGACCTGCTGATTCAGTAGCTGCTAGGCATGCTTTTCCTGAATGGAATGGGGAGTAACCTCTACACTATCTTAATTGTTATCTTCTTCTCTTTTTTCCCTTGCCAAGTACATGTTATGCATTTAGGATGTGACTTCACTGTATGTAGCTGAGAGTTCCCTCACTGATGTCAATGAGACACCTGACTCGGGGTGGGGAGGAAGACAGGAGAGGGTTCAGGACTATACCTTCATTCTCGATGCCAAGCTCACGATGGTAAGATGTTTCAGCTTGTTCTGCTGAGCTGTGCTCAGTTCTGGCAGGCTCTCCTTGTTGGCTGCTCAGTCCCACCCACCACAAAAATAAAGACACAAAATAAAATTAGAATTGCTTTTATGGAATAGTTCAGTGACTCCTCACCAAATGTACTACTAAATCACTGACATGACGGATATTCATTGGGCAAACATTCCATGAGCACCTCCCATCTTCTCTGGAAGACCACGTGCTTCCAAAAAGACTTGGTCTCCACACACACAGTTTAGTCTCCTGGAAATCCAGGCATGAACAAACAAAACGATATCACAGTGGTCTGAATGGAACACTGTGTGTGCCCCTTGTCAGGGTCAATTAAGTTCAACACATCTTCACTGAGCATCTGTTACATACAATGTACTGTCTTCAGGGGAATCAGGATGCACAAGATGGGCTTTGTCAGGGCTGCTGCGCACACAACTCCAGGGAACCAACTGCTGAGAATTGTGCAGTTCAGCGGCCCTCGACTTGTCCTCAGTCTTACAGTAACCTCAAATGACAGGCAGAACTAGCAGAAGGTGCAAACTACCAAACAAGAAGGGGAGGAAAGGAAGGACAAAAAGAGAGGGAGGAGCCGGGTGTGGTGGCGCACGCTTGTAATCCCAGCATTCGGGAGGCTGAGACCGGAGGATATGGGTTCGAGGCCAGCCTCAGCTACCTAGTGAGGCACTCTGCAACTTAGTGAGACTCGGTTTCAAAATAAAGAATAAAAAATAGGGCTGGGGGTATAGCTCGGAGGTAGAATGCCCCTGAGTTCAATCCCCAGTACCGCAAAAAGAAAAAAAAAAAGAGAGGAAGGAGAGGGGGTAAAGAAAGTGAGAACAATCTCATCTGGGAGTTATGGGAGAAGAAAGGCAGGTTTCATGGAGAAAGTTGAGTTTCAAATGAATCTTGAGGGATGAGCGATTTCATAATCACAATAAAGATCACAGCAACAATGCAATGAGGGCAACAGCTGCAGGTAACACAAAAAGGACGGGCGAGCACATGCGCACACACACACACAACACACAGAGTTAATTCCTGAGACAAACCCCTGAGACAGATTCCAAATCTTTGGTCCCTTAGCCATAATTCTGGAATCCAAAAGCTGATTATCCAAAATAATTAATCCAAACTGATTATTTTCTTAAGCATGGTACTGAAATTCATCTGGTGACAATTTCTGTCTTGATCTAAAGCCAGCTTTTTATCCCACTTGTGAATATTCACTTATTTTGCTGCAAAATTATGTGTTTGACTACAGATGCTGCCCACACCCCTCTGGGAATGTTACACAAAAAATGCATATATATGTGTGTGTGTATATGTGTATGTGTATATGTATATGTGTGTGTATGTATGTGTGTGTGTGTGTATATATATATATATATATATATATATATATATATATATATATATATGTACTTTTTGAAGTCCCCAATATTCTAAATCCTGGAAATATCTAGCCTTAGGAATGCAAGTAAGAGGTTATGGGCTTGCATTATTATTCTCATTTTACAGATAAGGAAACTGAGGTATATAACATTATTTCATTTGCCTAAGGGCACACAACTAGTAGAAGTGAAGCTAGTCAGTCTGGTTTCAGAGTCTGTACCATGCTGCCTCCTTAGTAAGGACGGACGGAAACAGAGGTTTCACTCATAGGATCAAAGCAAAGACCAGAAAAATGAAGTGTACTAGGAAACAGCAAACCATTCATTCTGACAGCAGCATAGAGTAAGTAGAAATAATCAGTAAGACAGGAGGGGAAGTCACAGATATCGAAAGGAAGGCCCTGAGCATCTGTCTACTTTCATACAAGAGGAGGAAGAGAGAAGAAAAACAAAAGAAAACTAGAGAACCAGAAAAAAAAAAATGGATTGGGTGTAAATAAGTTAGCGTTTGGACATGCAAGTCCCTCATTCCTAAAAATTAAAATTCTAAATTAAAACAACTCAGCCAGGCATGGTGGCACACACTTATAATCCCAGTACTTGGGAGGCTGAGACAGGAGAATCTCAGGTTTGCAGCCAGCCTTAGCAACTTAGTGAGGTCTTCCGCAATTTAAGTGAGATCCTGTTTCAAAATAAAAGAATAAAAGCTGGGCATGGTGGCGCACACTTGTAATCCCAGTACTTGGGAGGCTGAGACAGAAGGATTGCAGGTTCGCAGCCAGCCTCCGCTATTTTGTGAGGCCCTCCGCAACTTAGTGAGACCGTTTCAAATTAAAGAATAAAAAACAGGACTAGGGGTATAGCTCAGAGGTAGAATGCCCCTGGGTTCAACTCTTAGTACCACAAAAAATAATAAATAAATAAATAAATAAATAAATAAATAAATAAATAAATAAATAAATAAACAAATAAATAAATGAGCCAGGCATAGTAGTACACGCTTATAATCCCAGTACTTGGAACACTGAGACAGGAGGATGGCAGGTTCAAGGCCAGTCTCAGCTACTTACATAGTGAGGTCCTTGGCAACTTAGTGAGACCCTGTTTCAAAATAAAGAATAAAAAATAGGGGTGGGGGCATAGCTCAGAGTAGAATGATCCTGGGTTCAATCCCCAGTACCAAAAAATAAATAAAAATAAAAAGAATTTAAAAACTAGGGCTGGGGGTATAGCTTAGGGGTAGAATGCTCCTGGGTTCCATCCCCAGTATGCAGAAAAAAAAAATTAATTAAAACAACTCAAATGAGCTGGGGAATGTAATTCAGTGGTAGACTGGGAGATTATAGAATATTAAACATGAGAAAAAGACAAATATGGAAAAGACTTGTGAAATAAATGGGAAAAAAGAAATGAAGTTGCATAATCTAATTACACCAATGTAATCGAAAACACAAGCATAAGTCGGGCGTGGTGGCACACGCTTGTAATCCCAGCATTTGGGAGGCTGAGACCGGAGGATCCAGGTTCTCGGCCAGCCTCAGCTACCTAGTGAGGCACTCCACAACTTAGTGAGACCTGGTTTCAAAATAGGGCTGGGGGTGTAGCTCGGAGGTAGAATGCCCCTGAGTTCAATCCCCAGTACCGCAAAAAAAAAAAAAAAAAAAAGAAAACACAAGCATAAAGGGAGAAAAGCCTAGCACCACGCTGCTAGCAGTAATTTAGTGGAGGTACAACTATAAGTAACTTTTTAAAATCTACTTTCCAATTTTTCTTCAATATGATATTCTTATTTCTGTGTATGTGTGAGTGTAGTACTGAGGATGGAACCCAGGGGCATTCTACTCCCAAGCTACACCCTGAGCCCTATTATTTTTATTTTGAAACAGTCTCCCTAGGTTGATGAGTCTCACTACTTACTGAGGCTGTCCCCAACCCTGCTGTCAAGCCTCCCGAGTACTGGGATTACACGCGTGCACTACCACGCTCGGCTGTGATTTAATTTTGATAACATTTAAAACACCTAAATAGAGCCGGGCGTGGTGGTGCACGCTTGTAATCCCAGCATTCGGGAGGCTGAGACCGGAGGATCCGGGTTCGCGGCCAGCCTCAGCTACCTAGTGAGGCACTCCGCAACTTGGTGAGACTCGGTTTCAAAATAAAGAATAAAAAATAGGGCTGGGGGTATAGCTCGGAGGTAGAATGCCCCTGAGTTCAGTCCCCAGTACCGCAAAAAAAAAAAAAAAAAACACCTAAATAATTTATAAGTGGGAATTGTGACACTTCATAGCACTCCAAGTAACCTATTAATAACAGTTCTCAAGAATCTCATCTGCAGGATAAACAATATTATAGATGAGCACAAAAATAGTCCCCATTTTACACAACAGGGAATAAAAAACTGGAAGTTAAGTCACTTGCAGGATACAGAAGAATGAGAAATAGCCAGGTAAGCTCCCCATCACCACCACCACCACACACACACACTTTATATCCAAACCTCAATGCTCCTCCATCAGAGCAACAGAGTTAGGTCTTTTGAAGGATCTCAGCCAACTCACCTATGTAGTCTGGGTAGGTTCCATAGGCAAACAGGTTCAGCAACTGCAAATAAGCAGCATTAGCGCCTTCTGCAAGCTGAGGAGGAAAAACAAAGTTCACCAGAGATGGGGCTGTCTACTAATCACTGCAGTGTTCAAATGGAGGACACTGACCAAGTGCCAAAGATGCCATGGCCGTTTATTCTGTACTGTTTCATTAGGTGGGCCCTAAGTCCCTTCCAACTCTCTGGTTCATTGGGGAAAAATAATTAAGATTATTAAAGCCCCAAAATGAATCTTTGTCCCTCCAAAAGATCTTTTATACTACACATAGCATGCCCAAGTAGCTGCTTCTCTCAGTCTCTCTCACACACACACGCACACGCACACACACACGCACACGCACACACACACACAGCACTAAGCACTGTAAGAACTTCAAGTTTTCTCAGGATTCCCTTGGCATTAAAACAAAGACTGAGCTGTGCATGGTGGTGCATGCCTGTAATCTCAGTACTAGGGAGGCTGAGATAGGAGAATTTCAGGTTCAAGGACAGCCTTGGCAAGTAATAAGATTCTTGCCAACCTAGCGAGACCCTATTTCAAAAAATAAAAATAAGCCAGGTGTGATGGTGCATGCATGTAATCCCAGTACTTGGGAAGCTAAGATAAAAGGACCACAGGTTCACAGTCAGCCTCAACTACTTAGTGAAACCATGTTTCCAAATAAGAAATAAAATCAGACTGGGTGTGAAGCTCGAAGGTAGAATGCCTCTGGGTTCAATCCTCACTACTACAAAAGTAAATAAATAAATAAGAAAATTAAATAGGGCTAAGGGTATAGCTCAGAGGTAGAATGCCCCTGGGTTCAATCTCCAGTACCACAAAAAAAAATTTTTTTAATAAAAATAAAAAGGGCTAGGAAAGTAGCTCAGAGGTAGAACATCCCTGGCTTCAATCCCTAATACCAAAAAAAAAAAAAACAAAAAACAAAAAACCCAAAAAATAAAAACAAAAACAAAAGCTGAGTGTAGTGACACACACCTATAATCCCAGTACTTGGGAGGCTAAGACAGGAGGATTGTAGGTTCGAAATCAGCCTCAGCAACTTCGGCTCTCAGCAACCTAGCGAAACTCTGTTTCAAAACTAAAAATAAAAAGGGCTGAGGGTAGCCAGGCATGGTGGCGCACACTTGTAATCCCAGCATTTGGGAGGCTGAGACAGGAGGATCCGGGTTCTCAGCCAGCCTCAGCTACCTAGTGAGGCGCACCGCAACTTAGTGAGACCCTGTTTCAAAATAATAAAAAATAGGGCTGCGGGTATAGCTCGGAGGTAGAATGCCTCTGGGTTCAATCCCCAGGACCACAAAAAACAAAAAACACACAAAAAACAAAAAACTGTGTACTCTTCACTGATGCTGATGCCAAGAGGTCATCTACAGAAAAAACGGAAGAGCCACTGTTCTGCCTGGAACTGCTCTGCTCAGCTGCCAATACTTAACCAAGTGCTTCTTTTACTATGACAAGCCCGTTACTCTTCCAACTCCCAAACTCAGAAAACTTAAAACAGGAATGTAAGTGGTGTTCAGCAGACACCAACAGCAATACTACTCAATCTTAGCCATTCAAAAAGGTTTTGCTGGGTGTGGTGGCACACACCTGTAATCTCAGTACTTGGGAGGCTGAGACAGGAAGATTGCAGGTTCAAGGACAGCCTCAGCAACCTGGTGAGACCCTGTTTCAAAACAAAAAAGTAAAAGAGGATCAGAGGTGTAGCTCAGAGGTAAGATAGCCCTGGGTTTAACCTCTAATACCACACACACACACACACACACACACACACACAAGAAAAAGAGGTTCTGAGAACTGCGTCTGTAATTTCAGACCACTGAAAAGCAATTAGCTTATTCCCAGCTCACAAATAGAAAAACGAACTGTGGGAATAAAGGTGCTTTGCTAAGCACCCTAGTGATTACTATTCTATACCTCAGTGTACCTTCTCAGGTTACCATAAACTTCCTGAGGTCCCTGAATCAGAGTTGGAAGAGATCTAGTAAAGACCACTGAATCTCGCCCCCACCTTTCAGACAGACAATTACAAAATTAGCTGGAACAGACTACTTTCTCTAGAGCAGATACTGCAAAATTGGCCAAGTCAATAACGTCTTGCCAGCTTTCATCCGATTTCTCTTGGCCAATCTTGCAATTATAAAGTCAACTACTTGGCATATTCAGGCTTTTCATGAACCTGAAGGAACATAATACCCCTTGACCATCTCTTTAGTTGAAAAATGGACCCAGTTCTCTCAAATCTTCCTCAACAGGTTCATTTTCCGTCTCTGGTAAATTAAATTTTTACTGAAAGCCAACTGTACATCAGGCTACATATTTAGCTCTAAGGAAACAATGGTGAGCACAAGAAACCTTATCCTCACAGAGCTTCAATGCAGTAAGCTAGACTAACATTAAATAAAAACTTACAACTAAAAAATAATAGTAGCTCTCTCTTTCCATCTCTGGCCATCAGAGGAAGAGGAGCAATGTGTGGGATGGTCACAGGGAACTACTCCAGTCTTTGGAACAAGAGGAGTAAGCAGACATATAGCACCAAATCCAATTACCTTAGAATTATCTCCAGTTAAAACTGGCTGTGGGCATGGAGCCAGTGGCTGATGGAAAATGTGCCACGGTGAGAATGAAGGTGATGGACCACACAGCAAAAGGCAGCTACCTCCTAAATGCAGACCACCACCATCAAGAACGCAAGGGCCATTCTCTGGAGCGTCCAGCACATGATCCCCAAGAAGTACTATGGCCTGGATTTGCACATGGTTGCCATCCATGTAGCCAGCACCATTCTACAACACCAGAAGCCTGCGATGGTGATGAGGAAGCAAACTCGCCCACCAACACATCAAGAGCTCCTTTCCAAAGCAATAAAGATGTTTGTACTTTTCTCAAATAAGTAAAAATACAAGTGTCTAACGTGAGAAGTATAAGTTGCTTTGCTTTACAGCTCTCTGTTCCATCTTATCATTCTTAAACAGATCTTCTCTTCTCAAATTTGAGGCACAATGACCAAACAACATAACAATCAAATTAGCAAAAAAAAGCAAAATGGACTTGCATTAAGTCTTTTTTTCTTTTGGTGGTACTGGGAATTGGTGTTCTGCCTCTGAGCTACACCCTTAGTCCTTTTTATTTTGAAACAGTGTCTTGCTAAATGCCCTGGCCTCAAACCTACAATCTTTCTATTTCAGCCTTCCAAGTACTGGGATTACAGGCATGCACCACCATCTCCAGTTTATGTGTATTATCTTTTTTTTTTTGGTACTGGAGATTGAACCCAGGAGCATTCTACACCTCATTCTTTTGTCCTTGTGGTCTTTTTTAACTTTGAAACAGGGCCTAAGTTGCTCAGGCTATCCTCGAACCTGTGATCCTCCTGTTTCAGTCTCCCAAGTACTGGGTTTAGAGATTGTGTTACCACACCTAGCATGTATTATCTTTTTTTTTTTTTTTTTTTGCGCATGGTACTGGGGATTGAACTCAGGGGCATTCTACCTCCAAGCTATACCCCCAGCCCTATTTTTTATTCTTTATTTTGAAACAGGGTCTCACTAAGTTCTGGAGTGCCTCACTAGGTAGCTGAGGCTGGCCAAGAACCCAGATCCTCCAGTCTCAGCCTCCCAAATGCTAGGATTACAAGCATGCACCACCACGCCCGGCTCCCAGCCCTATTTTTTATTCTTTATTTTGAAACAGGGTCTCACACAGTTGCGGAGTGCCTCACTAGGTAGTTGAGTGAGGCTGGCTGCAAACCCTGATCCTCCAGTCTCAGCCTCCCAAATGCTGGGATTACAAGCGTGTGCCACCACGCCCGGTGCATGTACTATCTTTTTAACACATCTATATTAGCATAGCATTGCCCCTTCCCATAAGAACAATATTTTCCTATTCATGTTCAATAGCAATGATTTTCTGCTGTATATGTCCCTGATCGATCTTCCTTCTCGACATTGAGCTGTAGGGTTTTTGTTCCTCAGAATGCTGAAATTACCTCTATTAAACATCAACCCAGTCAGGCATGATGTCACATGCTTATAATCCTAGTACCTGGGAGGCTGAGACAGGAGGATCGCAGGTTTGAGGCCAGCTTCAGCTACTTAGTGAGAGCCTCCGAAACTTAGTGAGACCCTATTTCAAAATAAAGAACAGGGCTGGGAGTATAGGCCGGGGGTAAATTCCCCTGAGTCCAATCCCTAGTACCACACACAAACAAAAAAAACATCAGCCCATCCTTACAGCACTTCTAATTTATCAGAACCACTTTGAGTTTTTTACTATCTTTCAGCTAACTAGCAACCTAATCTAATATTATCCAAGTTCAGGGGAAAATATTGAATAAAAGGAGCCCAAGACATCATCCTTGCTCTCCTCCCCTCCCCCACCAATTCCCATCCCTCCTTTAATATGGTACCTCACAGCTCCACAATACTTTTTTTCGGGGGGGGGGGGGGATGAATCTAGGGGAATTCTACCTCTGAGGTATACCTCCAACCCTTTATATTTTTTATTTTAAAACAGAGTCTTGTTAAGTTGCTGAAGCTGTCCTGGAACCTGCAATCCTCCTATTTCAGCCTCCCAAGTACTAGGACTACAGGGGTGTGCCACCATGCCCAGATCCACAATAATGAAATTCCTTGGAAACCCAGAGAATCATAGAAATGCTTAAAACAAATACAAACTGGGCTGAGACCGGAGGATCAGGGTTCACACCCAGCCTCAGCTACCTAGTGAGGCACTCCACAACTTAGTGAGACTGTGTTTCAAAATAAAGAATAAAAAATAGGACTGGGGGTGCAGCTCGGAGGTAGAATGCCCCTGAGTTCAATCCCCAGTACCGCAAAAAAAAAGAAAAAACAAAGACAAACTGTTTGGAAACTGTTCTTACCTCCTGCACATTGGCCAGCTCCAGCAGTTCTCCAAACACATACACTCCGGGAGCCTCCAACACTTGGCTTATGAGAGCGGTGAGGGCTGAGCCACTGGTACCTTTGGCTAACAAAATAAACTGTTCCAGGAGGTTACTTGAGGGTTTCTGTTCACCTGCCATTCTCTAGCCTTGAGATCTGTCCAGAAGAAAAGTATGTCAATCATTTTCTTTAGCCTTTCCAAAGTCTATATATATTTAATGCTGGACGAGACACCAGAACACTTTAATTTTATAGTGTTCATAAAGATAAAAGTTCCTCAGTCCATATGCAATGACCACTTTGTGAGATGGGTAGGATTCAACCTGGAATTAAAAGAATCATGCCTTCAATTCTGAGATTTGAAACACTTTGTAAAAGTCACTTCCTACCTGCCCTTCTCCCAGAGGCATCACCTTCTAAGTCCTTAAAACTGACCAGGACCTAAAGAAATACCTACGAATTTCCCCATACAAGTTTTTGGTTTGGTGTGAGTGTGTATGTGAGTGTGTGTGTGTGTGTGTGCGCGCACACACACATGTGCGCGAGTTACTGAGGATTGAAGCTAGGGGTGTTCTATCTCTGAGCTACATCCCCAGCCCTATTTTTTTTTTTTTTTTTTTTTTGTGGTACTGGGGATTGAACTCAGGGGCATTCTACCTCTGAGCTATACCCCCAGTCCTATTTTTTATTCTTTATTTTGAAACAGGGTCTCACTAAGTTGCGGAGTGCCTCACTAAGTAGCTGAGGCTGGCTGCCAACCCGGATCCTCCGGTCTCAGCCTCCCAAATGCTGGGATTACAAGCGTGCGCCACCACGCCTGGCTCCTATTTTTACTTTGAAACAGGGTCTCACTAGGTTGATTAGGGTCTATTTGCTGAGGCTGTCCTTGAACCTGTGATCCTCCTGTCTCAGCCTCCCAAGTACTAGGTTACAGGTGTGTGTCACCATGTGCGGCCCCATATATGTTTTATATCTACATCACTTAGACACTCTGGTAAAGAGACAGAGGATATTGCAGAGGCAATCACTGGAATCCCATCTATAGCCAGACACAGATAAGACACAAAAAATCAACAATAGCCATGCTTTAATCAAAAAAAGTCATTTAAAGGCTGGGGATGTAGCTCAGTGGTACAGTGAACACTTAGCATTTGAAAGGCCATCCCTAGCACCAAATACACACAAAAAGTAATGCATTGGAAAATGGTGGGGGGGGGGGCACTGTGATAGATAAGTAACACATATTCAAACTTAGAAAATATATGCTGTAGCTGGGTGTGGTGGCGCACACTTGTAATCACAATACTTAGGAGGCTGAGAAAGGAGGATCACAGGTTCAAAGCCAGCCTCGGCAACCTGGTGAGACCCAGTTTCCAAATAAGAAATAAAATTGGGCTGGGGGTGTAGCTTGGAGGTAGAACACCTCTGGGTTCAATCCCTAGTACCAAAAAATATAAATTAAAAAAAAAAGAGAAAAGAAAATTCATGTGAAATCCTTCTATTTGGCCTCCTACTGACATGTGACATTTTACCAAATGCGAATTCAAAATTTGTGTAAAACCATAACAATAACAGGATTTGGGGAAACAACACATATATTGTCTTTCCATCCCCAAGACATTAGACACAGGAGGATCCCTCCATTTTGTAGCATAACTACATGCTGAGTATATTCCCACATAAGACGGTCTTTCTACAAATAATACACATCGGGAAGTGAGACAAAATGAAGGAAAATACGTATGTATAGTAGACTGAAACAAAGCACAATTCAAAAAAGGATAGTTTGGCACAAGAGAGACTAAGTTTTACTAAGAAGTTGGGCACACAAAGCGGCAGTCTTTCATGCTATTAGAGAAACAAGGATGTTGCCTCATTTAGGGTGACCTAAGAAGGTCCTGTCAGAAACAAAAAAAGGTGAAGTGCTAGAGAACAATGGTTTCTGAGGTGGGGAAAGGGAAGAAAGGACAGAAGGTGACAGAAAGGGAGGGGTGAATAGGGGAAAAGGAGAAGGTAAGTGATAATGGTTAGGAAAGGACGGAGGAAAACTGCCCTTCTAGGTGGGCACGTGTAAAGAGCCAGATGGGAATCTCCATCAAGAGACTAAAAGGAAGAAGCTGGGGGTGGAGAGGAGGTAGGGAAATGGGGAGGAAACTTCAGTGCCTCCAAAAGATCTCAGCTTAAAGATCAAAGCGCGTGGGGGCAGTTTAAAAAGACGGTGATGGTCGTTTTCTTCTGGAGTGGAAGGGACCGAGGAGGCAGCTAGGGACGCGGCGGAGATGAACTCCCGTTAGCGGAGGGAGCTACCGCACAGGGGCAAAGGGGCAGCAGGGGGGAAGGGAGCGAGGTAGCCTCCGCGCGGAAGCTGGGGGTCGCAAGCTGGAGGGGTCGTCGGGGCTGGCGGCTCGCTCCAGACAGGGCCGCGGGCGTGGAGTGAGAGCCGCGGGCGCGCTCCCCGGGCGGGGGCGGGGCGGCATGGCCGCGGGTTTTTCTGGCGGCGACCGCCACGCCTGAGGTCCAGCCGAGACTGGCGCGTCGGGCCTCGCGCGGCCTGCCCTCTCGCCGGCCCCTACCTGCCCCGGCCTCCTCTCCGTCCTCTTGGTCGCTGGCTTGGCCTCCCGGCGCCTGACCGCAGGTTGTCAAGCGTCCATGATCGGCCCGGCGTCCAGCGCTTTTCTGCCTCCGCCGACCCGTCGCCCGTGCGGATCCCCCGGAAACCGCCCTCTGCCGCACTCGAGTTCCGCCCACACATAGTTCCCCCTGTCGAGTTCACGCCTCCGACCTTCAGTTGGGGCCGGGGACTGAGCCAGGGGTCCCGGTAGGACTGCAGCCCGAGCCCTTCGCGGAGAGGCGCGTGGCCAGGACCTCGAGGAGACGAACTCGGCCTAGGTGATACTGGGACCTAAACGGTAGCGGTCGCCATCACCATCTGCGGCCCAAAGCCCACCCTTTTTGGCTGAGTTAATCCCACCCCCAGCAGCTCCCTGAAGCAACTGAGGCTTCCTCTGGTTACTGAGAAACGTTAAGCCGAAAAACTACCGTTTATTGAACACTTTTTCCATGTGCCAGGTGCTGTCCATGTATTGTTGAATTCTCATAACACTACTTTAATATTCCCATTTTTCAGGTAAGCTAACTAAGCCTAAAAGTCCCAAAGCCAGTATGCCAAAGTCCACTTTGGAATCCAGACTACGTGAGGCCAAATACCTTTTCTTTCTTTCTTTCTTTCTTTCTTTTTTATGTTTTTGTTTTGAAACACAGTCTCACTAGGTTGCTGAAAGTCTCATTAAGTTGCTGAGGCTGTCCTCAAACCTGAGATCCTCCTGTCTCGGCCTCCCAAATACTGGGATTACAGGCGCGCACTACCACGCCCAGCTCAAAGACCCTGTTCTTGACGTCTGTTCCAAAAATGTTTTAAAATAAGTAGGAAAGCCCGGCATGGTGGCTCCCAGTACTTGGGAGGCTGAGAAAGGAGGATCGCAGGTTTGCAGCCAGCCTCAGCTACTTAGTGAGGCCCTTTGCAACCCAGTGAGACCCTGTTTCAAAATAAAGAATAAAAAATAGGGCTTGGGGTGTAGCTCAGAGGTAGAATGCCCCTGGGTTCCATCCTCAGTACCGCAAAAAAGAAATAAAATAAGTAGAAGATGGGTTGGGTCAACAATAATGGCTCTGTGAACAAAATGTCATTCCAGGTATTAGGTGGTCACCTACTTTCCTGGGAAGAAGGCTAGAAATGCTACATAACTGAACAGTTAAAATTGATTCTTAAGCCGGGCGTGGTGGCACATGCTTGTAATCCCAGCATTTGGGAAGCTGAGACAGGAGGATCGGGGTTCGTGGCCAGTCTCAGCTACCTAGTGAGGCCCTCCGCAACTTAGTGAGACCCTGTTTCAAAATAAAGAATAAAAAATAGGGCTGGGGGTATAGCTCGGAGGTAGAATGTCCCTGAGTTCAATCCCCAGTACCAGAAAAAAAAAAAAAAACTGATTCTTTTAGAGTGGTGTACACCACAGACTTACAGTCTTGAAGCCAAGGAAAGAACCCTATTTACTTACTGTGCATCAGAAGTCAGACAAGACTAATGCTAAGAAGTTGAGCACCAACCAATTAATTCCCAGCCTTTTTAATTTTTTATTTTGAAACAGGGTCTGAGTTCCTGAGGTTGGCTCACTTGAAACTGCCATCCTCCTGTCTCAGCCTTCCAAATACTAGGATTACAGATGTGCACTACTATAATCAATTCATTTATTTATTCAAAAAATTTCCTATCTGGGCGTAGTGGCACACACTTGTAATCCCAGTACTTGGTAGGCTGAGATAGAAAGACTACAGGTTCGAGGACAGCCTCAGCAAGTAGTGAGACTCTCATTAACCTAGTGAGACCCTGTTTCCAAATAAGATGTAAAATCAGGCTGGGGGTGTAGCTCAAAGGTAAAATGCCTCTGAGTTCAATCCCCAATACCAAAAAAAAAAAAAAATTTTTTTTCTTTAGTGCCTATTATGTTCTAGTTCCTTCATGTGTTAGATGTAGATAAAACAAAGTTCCTGCCCTCAAAAGTGCCCAATGAGCCGGGCGTGGTGGTGCATGCTTGTAATCCTAATACTTGGGAAGCTGAGACAGGAGGATCCATGTTCCCGGCCAGCCTGAGCTACTTAGTGAGGTCCTCCGCAACTTAGTGAGACCCTGTTTCAAAATAAAGAATAAAAACTAGGACTGGGAGTGTAGCTCAGAGGTAGGATGCCCCTAAATTCAATCCCCAGTACCGCAAAAAATAAATGAATAAAATAAAATAAATCCCAATGTGTTAAGTGCTATGAGAGAGAGATAACATCACTTTGGAAGCACAGAGTATTTCAGAAAAGAAAAAGTGCATTCTCTAGGCAAAAAGTGGAAGCAAAGGGGGTAGTGACCACAGTCACAGAGGCTTGCAGTGTGCAGCATATACTGGTGCAGAGAAGGAACCCAGAGTGGCCGGAACCAGGGTTCCGGCGTGAGGAATGAGGCGTGCAGAGCTACAGGCAAGTCATTATGAGTTTTGGGATCCACGTATCAGGTATTGCACCCCGTAAAGCTCCCAAGAGAGCGCACAGCCCCCTGAGAGAGACGTCTTCCTGGATATGACAGAGGGTGACTCCAGAACAAGTAAGGCTCTCCTGACCGTGGCTTGTGGGGAGGTAACTAGGGCAGACATTTGGAGCAGGTAAGGCATGAGTTGAACCTGGGAAAATGAACAAGCAAATCACAAAGGGCATAAGCAAAATGAAGTTTTTATTTTATCTTAAGGGTACTGGGAAGCTGAGTATGGTGTCGCATGCCTGTGATCCCAGTACTTGGAATGCTGAGACAGGAGAATCACAGGGGGATGGGAGTGTAGCTCGGAGGTAAGAATGCCTCTGGTGAGAATTCCCAGCTTAAAAAGCCAAACTAGTTCCCTCGTGCCCTTTTATGTTCTTGATGTTTTAATTGGAAAAAAAATTGGGGAGGTACTGGGGAACATTTTCACTTTTTAAGCTGTGAATGGGTATGAGTAACTGACATTTTATTTTATTTTATTTTTGTGGTACTGGGATTTGAACCCAGGGGCATTCTACCTCTGAGCTCCACCCCCAGTTCTATTTTTTATTCTTTATTTTAAAACAAGGTCTCACTAAGTTGCAGAGGTCCCACAAGTAGCTGAGGCTGGCCATGAACCTGCGATCCTCCTGTCTCGGCTTCCCAAGTACTGGGATTATAAGAATGTGCCACCACGCCTGGTTTGTAACTTCCATTTTATTTTATTTTTTTATTTTTATTTTTATTTTTTTTTGCGGTACTGGGGATTGAACTCAGGGGCATTCTACCTCTGAGCTACACCCCCAGCCCTATTTTTTATTCTTTATTTTGAAACCGGGTCTCACTAAGTTGTGGAGTGCCTCACTAGGTAGCTGAGGCTGGCCACGAACCCGGATCCTCCGGTCTCAGCCTCCCGAATGCTGGGATTACAATCGTGCGCCACCACGCCCGGCTGTAACTTCCATTTTAGAATGATCTTACTGGAATGGATTGAAAGTGGAGAGAACTGGAGGCAGGTGACCACTTGAGGTGACTGATCTATTCCAGATAAGAGACTGTGAGATCCTGAACAAAGGTAGTGGCAGTTGGAGATGCAAAAGAAGGGACATTGTTGGAGACATTGAGCCATAGAATCTATCAGACTTGGTGACCAGTTGGATACCTAGGATTCTGGCCAGGGAGACCAGCACTACCTGACGGTAGTGGTAAGTGAATCCGGCAGCTCAGGATGAGGGACAAAGTTGAGGGTGGGAGGAAGACAACTGAGCTCAGTGTGAGTTCATAAATATTCCAGCAATACTTCTGCTTCCTCCAGAAGAATGTCTACACTCCATGGCTGCCATTAAAGTCCTTCCCAACATGCCTCCCTCCTAATCTTTGCAACTTTGTCCACCCACCTGTTCATGAAAGGCCCAAGCTCCAGGCCTTCCCGTGCCCAGCAGGACTTAGACCAGGCCCGTGCTCAGGCTTCCTCTCTTCTTTATAGTACTCTCTCATATTTACCTGTAAAAATCCTGCTACTCCTCCAGCCAAAGATGTCTTAAATTCAATAGTGTTCCAGAAAAGAAAACACTAAACTATTATACTACATTAAAATCAATAATTTCGAGCTGGGCATGGTGGCGCACACTTGTAATCCCAGCATTTGGGAGGCTGAGACCGGAGGATCCAGGTTCGAGGCCAGCCTCAGCTACCTAGTGAGGCATTCCGCAACTTAGTGAGACCCTGTTTCAAAATAAAGAATAAAAAATAGGGCTGGGGATGTAGCTCGGAGGTAGAATGCCCCTAAATTCAATCCCCAGTACTGCAAAAAAAATCAATAATTTCTAGCCAGGCATGGTGATCCTAGTACCATGCTTGTAATCCTAGTACCTGGGAGGCTGAGACAGGAGGATCCCAGGTTCGCAACCAGCCTCAGCAGCTTGTGAGGCCCTCCACAACTTAGTGAGACCCTGTTTCAAAATAAAGAATAAGCCAGGTGTGGTGGCGCACGATTGTAATCCCAGTACTTGGGAGGCTGAGACAGGAAGATCCGGGTTCGAGACCAGCCTCAGCTACGAGCTACGTAGTGAGGCCCTCCGCAACTTAGTGAGACCCTGTTTCTAAATAAAGAATAAAAAATAGGGTTGGGGGTGTAGCTCGAAGGTAGAATGCCCCTGGGTTCAATCCCCAGTACCGCAAAAAAAAAAAAAAAGAAAGAAAGAAACAATAAAATAGGGCTGTGGGTATAGCTCAGAGGTAGAATGCCCCTTGGTTCAGTCCCCAGTACTGCTAAAATAATAATAATAATAATAATAATAAGAAGAAGAAGAAGAAGAAGAAGAAGAAGAAAAAGAAGAAGAAGAAGTAGTTCTGTTTCAAAAACATCAATAAGAGAGTAAAAAGACAAGCTACAGCCTTTGAAGAGATGTTATGCAAAGCATATATCAAAGAACTCTGTATCCCAACTATGTACAGAACTACAAATCAATAAGAAGACAAACAGCCCAATTTTAAAAATGGGCAAAAGACTTGAACAAGCACTCCGTAAGAAGGGGGCATTCAAATTGCCAATAAGTATATGAAAATGAGCTCAACATCAGAGAAATATAAATAAATACTTTAATGAGATACCACATTTAGCCAGAGTGGCTAAAATTTAAAAGGCTGAAGAGACAGAACTCTCTTACACTGCCAGTGAAGGTATCAATTGTACAATCATTTTGGAAAACTGGCAATACCTACTATCGCTGATCATATGCATACCCTACAAGCCAACAGCTTCTCTCCTAGAAATGTGTGCACATGTCCACAAAAAGAAACATACAAGCTGGGCATAGTGGCACATGCTTGTAATCCCAGTACTTGAGAGGCTGAGACAGAAGGATCACAGGCTCAAGGACAGGTTGAGCAAGTAGTGAGACTCTCATCAACCAAGCGAGACCCTGTTTCAAAATAAAACTAAAAACCAGGGCTGGGGCTATAGCTGGGAGGTAGAAAGCCCCTCGGTTCAATCTCCAGTACCATAAAACAAAACAAAAAGAAACACACACAAGCCAGGTGTGGTGGGTGCACACCTATATTCCCAGTACTTGGGAGGCTGAAACAAGAGGATGATAGGTTTGAAGCCAGCGTCAGCAACTTGTTTCAAAAAAAAAAAAAGAGTAGCTCAGAGGTAGAATGCCCCTGGGGTCAATCCCCATTAACAAAAATATGTGCGTGCGCGTGTGTGTACTATACATATGCATACACACACACACACACATTCAACTTTGTTAAAAACAGCCAAAAAGCTAGGCATAGTAGTACACGTCTGCAATCCCAAAACTTGAAAGGCTTAAACAAGAGGATCACAAGCCAGGCGTGGTGGCAGACGCTTGTAATCCCAGTACTTGGGAGGCTGAGACTGGAGGATCTGGGTTCGCAGTGAGCTTCAGCTTCTTAGTGAGGCTCTCAGCAACTTAGTGAGACCCTGTTTCAAATATAAAGAATAAAAAATAGGACTAGGGATGTAGCTCAGAGGTAAAATGCCCCTGGGTTCAATCCCCAGTACTGCAAAAAAAAAACCAAAAAGGATCACAGGTTCTAGGCCAGTGTGATCCTGTTTCAAAATAAAAATAAAGTAGGGCTGGGGATGTAGCTCAGAAGTAGAATGCCCATGGGTTCAATCCCCAGTACCCCCCCCCAAAAAAAACAAAACACCCACCAACAATAGAATAAACTGTGCCATATTCATACTATGGAATACTATGAAGCAACTGAAAAAACGTAAAAAAACAACAAAAAAAGTAACACACATCACAGATGCATCTCACAAAAATATTAAGGAACAAGAAAAGCCAGATATAGCTGGCCATGGTGGCACATGCCTGTAATCACAGTACTTGGGAGCCTGAGACAGGAGGATCAAGGACAGCCTCAGCAACTTAGCAAGGCCCTACAGCAACTTAGTGAGACTCCATTTCAAAAAATAAAATAGGGCTGGGGATATAGCTCAGAGGTAGAACGCTCCTGAGTTCAAGCCCCATTACCACACACACAAAGAAAGCCAGACATACACTGTACGTGCTGTATGATTACATATAAGCAAAATTCAAGTACAAACAAACTTATCTAGAGTCAAAAGAATGGTCCTCTCCAGATGTGAGGCTGCAGTACTGACTGGGAAGGGGCACAATGAGTGCTGGAAATGGGTTATGGAAACAGGGGTGTATACACGTGAAAACAAGGGTATACGTGTGAAAATTGTTCCCTTACTGCACGCATGCTATACCTCATTAACAAACACATTTAAGGATAAAAAATTTTAACATAGGAAAAAATCCTACTCATCCTTCAAGATCAAGTGCCACTTCCTCCATAAAGTTTGTTTAAATCTCTCCAGCAGGGCCTCTGGGGCATTCTGATGTCATTTCTTTTATGCCATTCATCACACTCCATCTTGAATCTCAGTGGAGTCTTCTTCTTTCCCTAAAATGATGGTCATCTTCCTAGTGACAATGACCATGTCTTTCACCTTTCACCCACTCAGTGCCTGACAAATAATAGAAACTAAAAATGTATTTGTTGAATTACATGGAAGGAAAAATTGGGTGGGTGCCCAGATGAGTGAAAAGGAGGACAGGAGGAAGAAGGAAGGCCGAGGAGAGGACATAGAAGACTTCAAGGAAACCGTGGCTTGCACCAATTTTAACTACTTCTTGAAATTGCATTAAGTGTCACCTTGAGAGATAAAGGAAGAACAAGTCAAAACCCCAAGTCCTACCTACACCGAGGATAAACAAATATCACACTTCCTCGATTGCAGGAAATCCATCAAATACGCGCTTACCTAACCTGGGGTGCTTCAACCCTGGAGGAGAAAACTGTTCATCAAGGAGAATAACAATCACATTGTCATGCTACTAAAAATATCACCTCCCTAGTGTGACCCAGACTATGGGGTCAGCCGACTTAGGGCCGATTAGGACCGATTTCTAACTCTGCCCCAACTTGCCGTCAGCTATGAACAATCTCTCCCCTCTCTGGGCCTCAGTATCCTCACGAGTAAAAACTGGGACTACATTAGCAAATTCCTTAGAGTCTTCTCCGGTATTGCTATTCCCAGTATACAATCAATATCTCTCCCAGTCCAAAGCAGGAACATATCAGAAGCCCCTGCATAACACTTAAAAGGCGCCCCAGACCAACAAACGAGCACGGTTTGAGGAAGTCATTTTGTTCTATAATCTTTCATGGTTTAATCAGTGTTTCTGTTTGTTGTTTGCAGCCTTACCATGATTTGCAGGAGTCTTCTGAGTTCCACGTAAACAGAAGTTAATTCTCTGTGGGCTGTCATCTTCTTTTGAGTGTGAAGAGGGTCTTCCCGCCCGGTTTCAAGCCTCTGATTCAGAAACCACCAACCCTGCGGACCCGCTCCAGAATTTGCACACACTGCGCGGCACACGGGAGTCTAAGTTAGAAGAGCGGAGCGCGGGGCACGCTGGGATTTGTAGTCCCTGGCCTCTCCGCGGAGTGATGGGATCGGTGGTCCCCCGACCTGGAATGCTGGGAAATGTAGTCTCCGCCACTTCGCACAGTGCAACCTGCGTTCGTCTCAGACAGCTAGTGTGCCCAGAGGCGGGAGCAGGCCCCTCGAGTCTCTACAGATCTCAAGCCAACCCTCCGCTGGGGCAAACTCTAGGCAACAACATCGAAAGAAAATTTTGTCCTATGGGACTTCTTGGGGAGGGCCTTTCCCATTGACGCTCTCCGTCCCCCTGCGAAGCCGCTGAGCGTTTCTATTGGCCGATCAGAGTGCCAGTCTCCGAGTCGGGGTTCCTATTGGCTCCGGGGCGGGCGCTCGGAGGCTAGAGGGAAGGAGAAGGGATCAGGAGCGGGAGCGAGGGGAGGGAGAGGCCGGTCCCGGTCTGGCCGCTGCCGCTGCTCGCCTGAGGTCTCCAGGCCGGGCTGCGGCTCCATCCTCGGCGTCAGGACACGGTCTGCGAGGCTCCGCCGGCCAGCGAGGGAGAGCCGCGGGCGGCGTTCGCCGCATCATGTCAGCCAAGGACGAGCGGGCCAGGGAGATCCTGAGAGGCTTCAAACTGTATCCGCCCGGGAGCGGGGCGGGGCCGGGAGGACTTGGGAGGCGGCGGCGCCCCGAGGAGCGGGCCGGGGCGGGGGCGCCAGGTGGGCACCCGCGGAGGAGGGCGGCGGCGGGAGCGGACGGGAAGGGGCCGGCGGCCCCGGACCCGGCGCGGGAGGCGGGCGCAGCGCCCTGCGGGAGGAAGGGGACGTTGACGGGAGCCCCGGGGGGCGGAGGCGGAGGCGCCCCGGGACGGCTGCGAGGGGCGCCCGCGTCGGAAACCCGCGTCCCGGGCCCGGCCGGCTTCGGAGCTGCGGCGGCGCCCCGAGGTGACGGCGGCTGCGGCCCGCGGGCGAGGGCCGAGGGGGCGCGGCGGGCTGGCCTCGAAGCCTCGAAGCGACTCTGGCGGGAAGCCCACCCGGGGCACCGGGGAAAGTGACCCGGAGCGAATGACCTTGCGTGGGACAAATGCAGTTGTCTGTGTTAAACTCTCTTCGGGTTCCCCTACCCTACTCCACCCCCGGTCTTGTTTCCACAACTTCTCTCCCTCACTTGTGGCTTTTTCCCAGGGCTGGAGTAGTGAAGAAGGTGGGGAAAGAGAAATCCGAGATCCTCTCATCTTAGCTTTCTCTTGGCCTTGGGGGGCATTGGATGGTCGCTGCTTCTCCTCTCAACTCGGTTTTCTTTACAGCAAGATGAGGACCGGGACCTTGTGTAAGGGGTGCCTTGAGGTACTCTGGTTTGCACTGAGACTTCTAGCAAAGGTGTATTTGCTCGCTGGCCTTGGTGTGGCTGTGATGGAGCTGTCCAGGGATTCTTTGATTACCTTGAAAACACGGTGGGTAGGATGTAGTAGGATATAGAAACCATTGCCTCAGGCCTGTTGTGCCGCCTTCGCAACCTTCTCTCCTTAAGGTAGTAAGAAAGCTTTGTGTTTTAATGGAGCGTCAGTCTGTCACCATAAGAAGCAAACGGGGGAAAAATCATCTTGTGTATTCCAATTTTACGATCTTCACCTTATTCTTTCTTTCAGACCATCTCTACGATATGGATAGGTCTTAAATTCTTCCCTCAGTGACATGTTGTCATTCTTTTAGGGCCCCTCCCCTGGAGGTTTAGTAAAGCACTGTTCTCTGAGCTGCCTGTTGTGTTTTCACAATGCCAATTTCACCCTGGCAAATTTTAATTGCTTTGTCATAGAAACTAAGTTGGTAGTACGTTTTCAGAACACAGTGCAAAAAAGGTATGGGAAGTTTGAGATGTATAAATGAAATTTCTTAAATGGAAATTGACCTGCTGTGCTCTTTTGAAAACTGAAGGAGCTGGGCGTGGTGACTCACGCTCGTAATCCCAGTACTTGGGAGGCTGAGACAGGAGGATCACAGGTTGGTGAACAGCCTCAGCTACTTAGTGAAGCCTTCTGCAACTTAGTGAGACCCTGTTTCGAAATAAAGAATAAAAATAGGGCTGGTGATGTAGCTCGGAGATAGAATGCCCATGGGTTCAATCCCAGTACCAAAGGAAAAAAATGTTGAAAACAAGAAATGTTTTGAACAAAACAGAAAAGGAAAGTTTGAGCTTCCATCTTGGCTTTTGAGCCTGTTGAGAAAGATGCCAAGAGACAAATGTAGAAAAGAGACTAGAAAACAGACCTGTGTCAGCCGACTCAAAGGAGAGGTGAAGTAACCATTTCAGTGATGATATTAGGGCACCAAGAAATAGGCTTTCGGGGAAAGCTTGACCTGAGCTCACTGAATCATGAAGCACAAGGGAGGCAGCCACATCAATATTAGCACGGGAGCAATGGAGTGCTCATATTCTGGTAGCCTTTATTGGCATCTAAGGACAAAGAGGAGAGACAAATGGGAACATGAGGATTAGCTCCTGCTTTCATGAAAAAAATGATAGTAAAAAACGTGCTAGAAGCCGGGCGTGGTGGCGCTTGTAATCCCAGCATTCGGGAGGCTGAGACTGGAGGATCCGGGTTCGAGGCCAGCCTCAGCTACCTACTGAGGCCCTCCGAAACTTAGTGAGACCTGGTTTCAAAATAAAGAATAAAAATAAAATAGGGCTGGGGGTGTAGCTCGGAGGTAGAATGCCCCTGAGTTCAATCCCCAGTACCACAAAAAAAAAAAAAAGTGCTAGAAACTACAGGATTATTCTCTCCCTATTATTGGGTAAACACAATTTTTTTTTTTTTTTTTTTTTTTTGCGGTACTGGGGGATTGAACTCAGGGGCATTCTACCTCCGAGCTATACCCCCAGCCCTATTTTTTATTCTTTATTTTGAAGCAGGGTCTCACTAAATTGCGGAGGGCCTCACTAAGTACCTGAGTCTGGCCACGAACCCGGATCCTCCAGTCTCAGCCTCCCAAATGCTGGGATTACAAGCGTGTGCCACCACGCCCGGATGGGTAAACACAATTTTTCTGAATGGTCTTTCAGAGTGTTTCTTGTAAGAATAGTTTCTGTCAATTATTATTATAAAAAGAAAGCACTCTTATGTTCTCTTACCAACAATGTTGACAATACTCAATTTTCCACATTGACTACATCAGTCTTTTTAATTTTTGCAAATTTGGACAACAAATGATTTCTAACTGTAATTTGTATATTCCTACATCCCTCACTCCCCCTACAGAGGTAATGCGTAGTGGTTAAGCACTACACTGGAGCCAGGCATGGTGGCCCATGGCTGTAATCCCAGGAGGATTGAGGATAGCAATTTAGTGAGACCCTTTATCAAAATAAAAAGGAATGGGGGTATAGGTCAGTGGTAGAGCCCTACTGGGTTCAACTCCCAGTACTGCCAAAAAAAAGATCTATATTGGACTCAAGAGTTGAACTGCCTGCATTGGAATTCTAGCCCTGCACTCCCAACAGTGTGTCCCTGAGCAGTTTCTTTAAACCTCTGCCTCAGTTTTCTCATGTGAGCTGAACATGATGATGCATGCCTGTAATCCCACTACTTGGAGGCTGAGACAGAAGAGTTGCAGGTTCAAGGGCACCCTCAACAACTTAATGAGACCCTCAGCAACCTAGCAAGACCCTGTTTTAAAATAAAAAATAAAAAGAACTGTGGATGTAGCTTGGAGGTAGAATGCCCCTGGGTTCAATCCACAATACCACCACCAAAACAAAATTTCCTCAAATGTAAAGTGGAAATAATAATAGTGCCTGTCTTTGTGGAACTGTTGTGAGAATAAATGAGTTGATATCTGAAGCATTTAGAAAGGCACCTGAGGCATAGTAAGCATTATGTGTTGGCTAGGATTACTTTTGTTATTAGAGAAGTTGCAAGTCTCCTATTTGGCCATTCATTTTCTCATGTTAATTGCTCGTTAATTTTGGTTTTGCCCATTTTGCTATTAAATTGTTTATTTTTCCTGTTACTTCGTGGTGTTTTTTGTATATTTTATTATTCTTTCCTGTTGTGTGTGTTGCAAATATTTTCTCTCAGTGTAAATTTGTCTCCTTTTTTCATTGAACAGAATTTGTTGTGTGTGGAGTAGTCTATCTCGGAGCTACATCCCTAGCCCTATTTAATTTTTATTTTGAAACAGTCTTGCTAGGTTGATGAGTCTCACTACTTGCTAAGACTGTCCTCAAACCTGCAATCCTCTTGTCTCAGCCTCCCAAGTACTGAGATTATAGGTGTACACCACCATGCCCAGCTTGAACAGGATTCTTTAATTATTTCAAATTTGTCAATGTTTTCCATTTAGTTCATCAGTTAGTCTATCCTCCTACAGTTTTAAAATAATGTCTTTGTCAGCCAGGCGTGGTGGCACACGCTTGTAATCTCAGCATTTGGGAGGCTGAGACTGGAGGATCTGGGTTCGAGGCCAACCTCAGCTACCTAATGAGGCCCTCCGCAACTTGGTGAGACCCTGCTTCAAAATAAAGAATGAAAAATAGGGCTGGAGCCGGGTGTGGTGGCGCACGCTTGTAATCCCAGCATTCGGGAGGCTGAGACTGGAGGATCCGGGTTCGCGGCCAGCCTCAGCTACCTAGTGAGGCACTCCGCAACTTAGTGAGACTCGGTTTCAAAAATATAAAGAATAAAAAATAGGAGCCGGGCGTGGTGGCGCACGCTTGTAATCCCAGCATTCGGGAGGCTGAGACCGGAGGATCCGGGTTCGCGGCCAGCCTCAGCTACCTAGTGAGGCACTCTGCAACTTAGTGAGACCCGGTTTCAAAATAAAGAATAAAAAATAGGGCTGGGGGTGTAGCTTGGAGGTAGAATGCCCCTGCGTTCAATCCCCAGTACCGCAAAAATAAATAAATAAATAAATAAATAAATAAATAAATAAATAAATAAAAAATAGGGCTGAGGGTATAGCTCGGAGGTAGAATGCCCCTGAGTTCAATCCCCAGTACCGCAAAAAAAATAGGGCTGGAGGTATAGCTCGGAGGTAGAACGCCCCTGAGTTCAATCCCCAGTACCGCAAAAATAATTAATAATAATAATAATTAATAATAATAATAATAATAATAATGTCTTTGTCATATACCAAATTTCCATAAGACATGGGTTTCTTTTGGAGTGTGTGTGAGTGTGTGTGTGTGTGTGTGTGTGTGTGTGTGTGTGTTATTGGAGATTGAGTCCAGGAGTGTTCTACTGCTGAGTTACATCCCCAGCCATATTTTTTTTATTTTTCTTTTGGAACAGACTCTCACTAGGTTGATGAGAGTCTCAGTACTTGCTGAGGCTGGCCGAGAACCTGCGATCCTCCTATCTCAGCCTCCCAAGTACTAGGATCACAAGGGTGTGCCACCGTGCCTGGCTCTTTTTGGAATATTTGTTTTACTGATTCATTCATCTCTTCTCAAGCCTGTATACATTTGGTGTAATTATCATGGTTTTCTACTGTGATTTAGTATAGTTTACAGTATGATTGGCATATCATGAACAGAGTATATATGTTTAAAAGTGATGTGTTAGCTGAGCATGGTGGCACATGACTATAATTTTAGTACTTGGTAGGTTGAGACAGAGAAGATCAAGGTTTTTTTTCTTTTTCTTTTTTTTTTTGCGGTACTGGGGATTGAACTCAGGGGCATTCTACCTCCGAGCTACACCCCCAGCCCTATTTTTTATTCTTTATTTTGAAACCGAGTCTCACTAAGTTGCGGAGTGCCTCACTAGGTAGCTGAGGTTGTCTTTTTCTTTTTTTTCTTTTTTTTTTTTTTTTTTTTTTTTTTTTTTGCGGTACTGGGGATTGAACTCAGGGGCATTCTACCTCTGA
>PVLC010014424.1:0-39364 GCA_004027655.1 Graphiurus murinus
TACCTCCGAGCTACAGCCCCAGCCCTATTTTTTATTCTTTATTTTGAAACAGGGTCTCACTAAGTTGCAGAGGGCCTCACTAAGCAGCTGAGGCTGACCGCAAACCCGGATCCTCCAGTCTCAGCCTCCCAAATGCTGGGATTACAAGCGTGCACCACCACATCCAGCTTTATTTTTTTATTTTGAAACAGGATCTCCACTGAGAAATCTGAGGAAGTCCAGACCTCCACCCCTGCTGTGCACCTCTACCCACTCCCTCGTGGAGGTCTTCTATAAAAGAAGAATTGTGAGACCTCAAAGTCACTCTCTCCCTCCTGAGATGGCCTGTGTTCTCCCTCAAATGTGTATCCCCCACTTTTCTAAGTAAACCCCTGTCTTTGTCTCTGAAACAAACAAACAAAAAAAAGAAACAGGGTCTCACTAAGTTATGAAAGGCCTCGCTAAACTGCCAAAGCTGGCCACAAACTTGCTATCCTCCTGTTTCAGCCTCCCAAGTACTGGGATTACAAGCATGTGCCACCACACCTGGCTCCCTTTTTTCTTTTTCTTTTTTTTTTTTCAGTTTGAGGGTCTCACTAAAATGTCCAGGCTAGCCTTCAACTTGTGATCCTCCTTCTTTGACCTCCTGAATCTCCACGATTACAGGAGTGTGCCACGATGCCCAGCTTGAATAATAATAATAATAATAATAATAATAATAATAATAATAATAATGGCGATCCATCAATTCTGCTGCCTGAAAAAAATAAACCTGGACTACACTACAAGAAGTGTCTGGGCTGGATATCCAACTCCGAGTGATATTTTAACAATCCTGGGCAGGAGGCTTGTAGAAAACAAATACAAGGTGAGGGTGACCGCCCTGGGAGTAGGAGTCTGCCCCGTGAGTGGACATCAGGCAGCTGGCAGGGAGCAAGAGACCCGGTTGGGTACTCAAGTCACAGTCTCGCTTGGTGACCTGGCCTCCTGCCAGGGCCAACCTCTCCGGTGGCTAAATCGGCCCGGGGCACCCCCCCACCCAAGGCAGCAGAACTAGGAGCTGGCCTGCTCCTCCCAATCACCACCCTGCATGGGAGATTAGGCTGGCCATGACAGTGACCACCGCCTTGCCTTGCTAGCTCTGTCCCTAAGCTGGCCCAAGAAAATCACTCTGACCTTGATATGCTTTTTCTTTTTCTTTCATTCTTTTTTTTTTTTTTTTCTGGTGCTGGGAATTGACTCTCCGTCCCACGCATGTGCTAAACACACACTCTGCCACTGAGCTACAACCCCCAGCCCTATTTTTTTTAATTTATTTATTTATTTATTCATTCATTCATTTATTTATTTTTGCAGTACTAGGGATTGAACCCAGGGGTATTCTACCTCTAAGCTACACCTCCAGCCCTATTATTCATTATTTATTTTGAAACAGGGTTCACTAAGTTGCAGAGGGCCTCACTAAGTAGCTGAGGCTGGCCACAAACCTGTGATCCTCCTATCTTAGCCTTCCAAGTACTGGAATTACAAGCATGCACCACCACGCCCAGTCTATTTTATTTTTTTAATTTTGAAACAGGGTTTTGCTAAGTTTCTGAGGCAGGCCTCAAACCTGGGGTATCTCCTATCTCAGCCTCCCAGGCCCTGGGATTCCAGGCATGCACGACCACGCCTGGCTTCCATCTGATTTTAGAACAGTCAAGCCCTCCGGGCCACCTCGTTCAAGTTGCCAGGTGGCTCCTCCCCTGCAGACAGGGAAGCTGTCCCTGAGGGTTCAAGTCCCATCTCCCAAATCACATTAGGTTCACTTCATAAACATCCATTGAATAAATGCATGAGTGAAGAGAAAAAGATTGAGTGAACCAAAACAGATCTTGCTAATTTACAGAACAGGGGAAAAAGTACCAACCTGGACTCCTCAGGTGCACATGGACGTGGGTGAAGACTCTGAGCTTTCAAATACATTACCTGCGGGATGTGTCACAAAAACGCCACATCCCATTTTTTCACGGTCTCGATTTCACAAGCCTGGGACAGCTTTGGGAGAGGTGGCTGATGCCAACTGCCCCCCAGATCCGCGTGTGGCAGGGGCGGGATTCTGAGCAGCTTCTTTCCATGCCTGCTTCTGCCCCGCAAGCTGCTCAGCACTTTCTGTTTCCAGTAGGAAAATTAACTTGGGAAATCCAATTGAGACGATTGGACGGCTTGGCGGTGTGGGGGCTGGGACTGGGAGGAACAGCAGTGGCTTTTGGGGACAGCTGCTGGCTGTGATCACCTGGATGGCCCTTCTCCATCATGCAGCAGTCCACCTGCCTGGGTCGACGGTCAGGGCTCTCGCACCCGGGGCCACTGCGGGAGACGAGGTTGTCACTCTCCCACGCGGGCACCTTTTCCAATATTCCTTATCAGCCCTGAAAGCTCTGGCCATTACAACATTATCTCATGATGGGCATATCACAATTTCCTAGATTCCATCTTATCTAACATTAGTTACATTTTAGGGCTGTTGCTTCCTGGTACTTTAATTTCATAAGTAAGCTATCTCGGCATCACAGAAAAGGGTGTGTTATGGCCCCTTCCCTCTGCCTCCGAGCCCCGTTTCCAGAAGCTGACATCTGTCTCTCCCAGCGGCCTGGATTTCAGGGTTCCTCGGCCTTCTATCCATTAACCATAATATGGTATGATAACATGATAACGTTCTTTTCCTCAATTACTCTGTTTTCTGTTTCTGGTGTTTGGCGTGGGAGGAATCTGATGGCCGAATCTGATGGTGTCAAATTGGCATCTGGCTCTCAAAGTGCCCTTTTGAGACAGAGGGGCCATCATGCTCCTAAGGAATTTTTCTTCTTATTGTTATTAGTTTTAAGTATAGGGAGTAGATATCATACAAAGAAACATCAAAGATACAACTCTGCAACATTACCATATAATCTTCAAGGTTAACAAGCAGAAAGAGGAAAGAACATGTCTTTATGAAAGATAATAACTGACCCATGTTTTATATCCTACCACGTACGAGTCAAAGAAAAAACCTTGAATAGAGTCTATGAGGAGTGCATAGGCACTTAAATCACTGTCTATTTGACTTTCCTCCACTGCCAGATGGCAAAACACAGCCAAGTGAGAAGGCAAGGAGATGGGGACTTAATTCAGTTCCTCAGAAAAATCCATCCCTGGGCTGGGATGTAGCTTAGTGGTAGAGAATTTTCTTGACACTTGTGAAGCCCTGGGTCCCATTCCCAGCACCACAGTCAGAAAAAAATAAGTAAATAAGTAAATAAATAAATAAATAAATAAATAAAAATTAAAAAGCCACTCCTGTGTTAGTCTGCTTTCTGTTACTGTAACAAATATCTGAGATAAACAACCTAGTAAGAGAAAAGGGTTGTCTGGGCTTACAGTTTTAGAGGTTTCAATCTCTGACTGATTGGCACCATTGCTTTGGTCCTGTAGCAAGGCAGCATATTATGGTGGGAGCAAACTGTTAGCCTCATGGCCAGGACACAGGAGAGAAAAGGAGAAGACAAGGGTCCCGCAGTCCACTTGTAAGGCATACCCCTGAGGGACTGGAAGACCTCCCCTAGGCCTCACCTCTGTGTGTGTGTGTGTGTGTGTGTGTGTGTGTGTGTTGCTGGGGATTGAATCATCCAGGGGCATTCTACCTCTGAGCTACATCCTCAGCCAGCCCATTTTATTTTTTATTTGGAAACAGGGTCTCACCAAGTTGCTGAAAGCCTTACTAAGTTGCTGAGGCTAGCTTCAAACCTGTGATCCTCCTGTCTTAGCCTCCCACATACTAGGATTAGAGGTGTGTGCCACCTTGCCCAGCTTTAGGACCTGCCTCTTCAAGGTTCCAGCACCTCCCAGTAGCAACATGGACTGTGGGGCCAAGCCTTTAGCACATGGACTTCAGGGAGGGAGACACTTATCTAATCCAAAGCAACCCTCTTATAGAGCATGGTCAATTGCAAAGGAAAAAAGAATAAAGCTAGGGAGTGGGTAAATTGAGATTATTAAAAATGAATTTTAGCAGGACATGGTGGCACACACTTGTAATCCCAGCATTTGGGAGGCTGAGACCAGAGGATCTGGGTTCGCGGCCAGCCTCAGTTACCTAGTGAGGCACTCTGCAACTTAGTGAGACTCGGTTTCAAAATAAAGAATAAAAAATAGGGTTGGGGGTATAGCTCGGAGGTAGAATGCCCCTGAGTTCAATCCCCAGTACCGCAAAAAAAAAAAAGAATAAAAAAATAGGGCTAGGGGAGAAGCTCAGAGGTAGAATGCCCCTGGGTTCAATTCCCAGTACCACAAAAAAAAAAAAAAAAAAAAGAGTTTTAGCTACTTGGGAGGCTGAAGCAGGAAGATCGAAAGTTCAAGGCCAGCCTAGGCAACTTAGCAAGACCCGATTTCAAAATAAAAAAGGGAAAGGGCTGAGGATAGAGCTCAATGGTAAAGCGCCCCTGGGTTAAATTCCCAATAAAATAAATAAATAAATAACTTTAAAGCATTATTGTATTAAATCTTTTCACAGGAAATTATTTTTACTAGAGGAGTACTTTCTATTAGAATTTTCTTTCCAGACCTCTGCCTCTATTTCTACCATGATTCTATTGGCCCCAAATTTAGGTCAACTGTTTGCAGTCGAGGGCACTGACTTGTGGTTCTGTTCCTTATAGATAAAGAGAAAGATTTGTCATCTCCCATGTACTGGAAAAATTGCAAGTTTTCAGTGGATATTTTACTGAATGGATTTGCATATTTCACCTTACCAGAAAATAGATAGTCTGTGTATTAAGTGGATTCAATGTGCATTCTGTGTGCTTGCTCTTGGGAATAAAGTCGTGTTAGTTAGACTTTATCATTATTTAATGTATCCAAGTTTTGGTGGCTGAATTTTGATAAAGGGATCGAATGAATGCTAAAAACTATGAAGCATAGCAAAACATAAATAAATAACAAGAGTGGACTTAAAAACAAAATAACAGGTATTCCAAATATGCATAGTCGAATGAGGCTAGCTGTGAAGGGACATTTGAGAGGTCAGAATGTAGAGTATGGTCATAACTACAGAGGGCCTCATGCATGCTAGACAAGTGCTCTATCACTGAGCTATACACCCCCCAGCCCTTTTTATTTTTATTGTTATTTTATATTTATTTTGCGGTACTAGGGATTGAGTCCACGGGCATTCTACCTCCAAGCTACATCCCTAGCCATCCACATGTGTGTGTATATATGTATATGTGTGTGTGTGTGTGTGTGTGTGTGTGTGTGTGTGTGTGTATATATATATATATATAAATATATATATATATATATTTTTTTTTTTTTTTTTTTTTTTTTTTTTTTTGCGGTACTAGGGATTGAACCCAGGGGCATTCTACCTCCAAGCTACAGCCCTAGCCCTATTCTTTAATTCTTTATTTTTGAAACAGGGTCTCGCTAAGTTACAGAGGGTATTAAAAATAAAGTAGGGCTGGAGGTGAAGCTCAGAGTCAGGAAGCCCCTGGGTTCAATCCCTAGTACCACACACAAAAATAAGTAAATAAAAAGATTGTGCACTTGTGTCATTCTGTGGGAGGTGTGACAAGGCCAAGCTGTGCCTCTGTGGTAGAGTAGTTAACCTCAGGAGCTCAAGAGGCTGGCTGCCTGGCTTGAATCCTGGTCATGCCAACCACGAGCTGAGAGAGCTTCTGCTAATTACTTACGATCTCCTGGCCTCCCTTCAATCATACACAAATGGAGGGAAACAGTAGTTCCTATCTCATATATTGCTGTAAAAAATGCATGGACAAACACTTAACCCTCCAATAACACATATGTGAAACACATGACCCCTGAAATTCAATCATGTCAAGTGCGAGTTGGTGTCCACTTGTAATCCCGGCTACTCTAGAGGCTGAGGCAGAAGGATTGCAAGTTTGAGGATTAGCCTGGGCAAATCAGTGAGACCAAAGAAAAGTTAAGCGTGCAGCCACGATCTCCCTCCTGTCCTCCAGCCACAGGTTAGAGGCGGCAGGAGTGGGAGGGGCAGAGGGCAGGTGTGGAGAATTGGGGAGTGAGGGGGCTGTACTGGGGATCCAACCCAGGGACATTCTAACTCTGAGCTATGTCCTCAGCCCTTTTTTATTTTTTATTTTGAAACAGAGTCTCACTAAATTGCTGGCGCTGGCCCGGAACCTGCAATCTGCCTGTTTTAGCAACCTAAATACTGGGATTATAGTTGCATACCACCACCTCAGGTAGAAATGTGAATTTTTTTTTTCCTGCGGTGCTGGGGATTGAACCCAGGGGCCTTCTACCTCCAAGCTACACCCCTAGCCCTATTTTTATTATTATTATTTAATTTTGAAACTGGGTCTAAATTGCAGAGGACCTCACTAAGAGGCTGAGGCTGACTGCAAACCTTCGATCCTCCTGTCTCAGCCTCCCAAGTACTGAGATTACAAGCGTGCGCCACCACACCTGGCTGGAAATGTGAATTTAAAGGTTGGCAGGAAGTGGGACTTGTTTGAAGGTAACCTCAGGCCTATGGGTTACAAAGGGCTTTCCTCCCGAAGCAAGCGATGATTGCATTCAGCTCCCGTAGGAGCATGGGAGTAGGCAGAACAGAGCACAGGGGATAATTGCCAATGGCCAATTGTGTTTTATGGAATATTGATTTATCACTTGGTTTTACTATACATGTCAAGTGCCGAGAAGCCCTGGTGCTCAAAAAGCACTCAATAAATGTTCACGATCATCTTTATTGTCACCTCAGTCTTCGCCATTCCCTCTGCCTTACCTTGTTTCAGGTCACCTGGTTGGTTTTTCTTAGTTCTTCCTAATTGAGCTCCTGTCTCAGGCAGGGAATTCAAAGAACCCATCAGGAATGCCCCCATACTTCTAAGTTTCTGAGTGTCTGCTATATCCTAGCCACTCTTAGAAGTTTCTCACACAAAACAAAATGTGCTCAGGGGCTGTGGGTGTAGAGTGTGTGCTTAGCGTGTGTGAGAGGCCCTGGGTTCAATGCACCAATGGTGGCGCATGCCTGTAATCGCAACATTTAGATGACTGAGTGAAACAGGAGGATCACAGATTCAAGGCCAGCCTCAGTTACTTAGGGAGGCCCTGTTTCAAAATTAAGAGGGTTGGGGGTAGCTGAGCATGGCAGCACATGCCTATAATCCCAGTACTTGAGAGGCTGAGACAGAAAGATTGCAGGTTCGAGGACAGCCTCAGCAAGTAGTGAGACTCTCATTAACCTAGTGAGACTCTGTTTCAAAATAAAAATAAGCCAGGCATGGTGGCGCATGCTTGTAATCCCAATATTTGGGAGGCTGAGACAGGAGGATTGCAGGTTCTCGGCCAGTCTTAGCTACTTAGTGAGGTCCTCTGCAACCTAGTGAGACCCTGTTTCAAAATAAAGAATTAAAAATAGAGCTGGGGTTGTAGTTCCGATGTACAATGCCCCTGGGTTTCATCCCCAGTTACACACACACACACACACACAAAAAAAATAAAAATAAAAGTAAAATAGGGTTGGTGTGTAGCTTAGATGTAGAATGCCCCTGGGTTCAAGCCCTAGTACCAAAAAAAAAGAAAGAAAAAGAAGAGGGGGCAAGGGGAAGGAGTAGCTCAGAGGTAGAATACACACACACACACACACACACACACACACACACACACACTGTTAATGTGCTTGATGCCATGGTAACCCGTGGTGCTGACTGCTGCCAACTGGACCACAGTGTGCATCTGAAGTAAAGGTACGTGTTCACCAGCCGTCAGCAGCCCGGCGACGTTATCTGTAAAGCCCAAGGACTCTAGACTAGCCTGCAATTGGCTGGCCCAATCATATTTTGCAATTTAGAGAATTCAAATGCAAGCTATGGGCCAGACTAACTAACTGGCACAAAGGAGATGGAGGCAAAACAGCATAGACAGGAGGCAACAAACAGGACTCCAGAGGAGAAGCCAGGAGTAACCAGGGTATACCACCGCTTCCCCTCCTCATCTGTGGTCCCACAACCCCGCTGAACCCCAGATCAGTGGTAGAATGTCCCTGGGTTCAATCCTCAGTACTGCTAAAAATGAACAGACAGACACACACACACACACACACACACACACACACACACACACACATTGTACAATGTCTGCCTTGGGTGGGGTGATAGGAAGTATCAATCACAGCACATGGTTCCAACTAAGAGACAGCCCTGCCTTGGATTCCAAGACAGAGAATCCATGCAGAAGTAAGCATACGCCCTTTGGTACTGGGGAAGGTCACAGAGAGAGTGAGACTTCCCTGCCCCAGACTCGCCTCCATGCCCACTGGTTTTTACACGGGCTCCTCTCTGGTCCAAAGAGGCTCTGTGACTTTTAGCTAGGTTTGCTGTGGCCCCGCTGCCTTCTTCCTGACACTTGCCCGTCTCAAGCCAGCCTTTCCAGGATCCATCTTGGGACTGACATCTGCAAAGACCCGTTTTCCACATAACAGCACATTTGCAGGTGCCAAAGGTTAGAAATTGGACATATCTTTTAGGGAAACACAATTCAATCTACATAACCCCACAACTTCCACCTCAACATTTCCATGAGTCATATCTTCACATAATCCCATAGTTCTTTATGAGAGGATGGTGGTAACTCTTGTACTCCAAAATTTAGTCCAAATAGACTTCTCATCCCAATTACATAGATACGACCAGTTTTTAAAGGGACTGACAGTGGAGCTCAGTGGTAGAGCACTTCCCTAGCATGCGCAAGGCCTTGGATTCAAGGCCAGCACCACAGAAATAAAAATAAAACCTAGGAAACCCAAAAAAGATTAAGAGATAACCAGCCAGGAGTGGTGGTGCACACCTGTAATCCAACTACTTGGGAGGCTGAGACAGGGGGATCACAGGTTCAAGACCAGTCTCAGCAATTTAGCCAGATTCTTAGCAGCCTATTGAGACCCCATTTCAAAACAGAAAAGGACTGGGGTATAGGTCTCAGGTAGAATGCCTCTAGGTTCAATCCCCAGTACAGGGGGTGGGGGGGAGAGAGAAACAAAGACAGATAAGCATTTATTCAACTAACAATTGCATTACTCAGCACTTCTTGTTTGGTTTGTTTTTTTTTGTTTTGTTTTGTTTTGTTTTGTTTTGTTTGCGGTACTGGGGATTGAACTCAGGGGCATTCTATCTCTGAGCTATACCTCCAGCCCTATTTTTATTCTTTATTTTGAAACAGGGTCTCACTAAGTTGCAGAGGGCCTCACTAGGTAGCTGAGGCTGGCCGCGAACCCGGATCCTCCAGTCTCAGCCTCCCGAATGCTGGGATTACAAGCGTGCGCCACCACGCCCGGCGTTTGGTTTGTTTTGATGGGATCAAACCCAGGACCTTGCCATGCCAGGGAAGCGCTCTACCACTCAGCTATATCCCCAGCCTCATTTAGCATTCTTGTGATCCAAGCACTGTACCAGATGCCAGTCAAATGAAAAATGGGGCCGGGGGTGTGACACGGTGGCAGAGCTTGTGCTGTGCATGAGCAAGACCCTGGGTTCAATCCTCAGCACCAAAAAGGAATAAAGAAAGAGAAAGAAAGAAAGAAAGAAAGAAAGAAAGAAAGAAAGAAAGAAAGAAAGAAAGAAAGAAAGAAAGAAAGAAAGAGAAGCTGCCTTGCAAGAGGGCCTGCAAAGGCTTGTGTGGTCACAGAGAAGGGAGCAGCTCACTCCTCAGGGAGGACAGGGAGGGCTCCCACAAGAGCAGGTGACTTTTGCGCTGGGTCCTGAGAGGTGAGAGGAGCTGTGCCTGGGAAGGACAGAGCTCCAAGTGCCAGAAGAGACTGGCAAACCCCACCAACGGCCAGCAGTCTGCTTTCATTTAGGCCCCGTCTTCATCCAGTCAGTCTCTGCTCAAAAACCTTCAGTAAGTTTCACTATTTAAGACCCAAACCTTTTGTTTTAGAATCCCAGCCCGCTGTCACTCAGCTAAAAGCACTACTTTCAAGCACAAAGCCTGAGCTGCAGCCTTCCTGCCCCCATTCATCCCTCACCTAGAGGGGACAATCGAGCTGGAACCACCAGGTAGAGGGACTCAGTCTGAGCCTCTCTACAAAATTCCATCATTCCATCCTTGCAACTTGCTAAATTTTTATGTGGTGTGTGTGTGTGTGTGTGTGTGTGTGTGTGTGTGTGTGTGTGTTGTACTGAGGATTGAACCCAGGGGCATTCTACCCTCGAACTACACCCCCAGCCCTTTTTACTCTTGATTTTGAAACAAGGTCTTGCTACGAGGCTGAAGCTCTCACTAAGTGTCTGAGGCTGGCCTTGAACCTGCAATCCTCCGGTCTCAGCCTCCCAAGTGCTGGAATTACAGGTGAGCGTCCCCCAGGCCTCGCCCGTTTTCACTGTTATCATCTGAAGGCGACTCTTCGGGCTCAATAAGCTGGGCCTTCTCATCCTGAGAGGCATCCAGAGGATAATGCCATGTCTCTATAAAGACACTAATGTGGGCCATTGTCAACATCAGTTGAGTAACAAGAAGAAAATGAGCTGGCTGTGGCATTACTCCTTTCCCACAACTGTGAAATTTAAGAAGCTTCCAAACCACATGTTATCTAAACCCAACTCGCTGGGTGCCAAGACTTGACCCGGCCTGAACTGGTGTCCGCCTATTTATAGACCTCATCTCATCCCGTGTGCCTAGCTCTCCTTTGGCTGCAGAAACAGTAAGGCACCTGCTTGTGACCCCATTAGGAGTGGCAGGTCCTATTCTGGGTCCTGAATCCCAGCCAGCCCCAAGGATCTGGGATATGGGGCTACTGTGGGTCTGTGGCTGCTACTATCTTCCTGCAGCTGTTTTTAGTGACCGTGTCCACGAGAGCTGTGTTTAGGGTTGTGTTTATTCTTAGTTTGAGTTCATTTGAGAGATCAGCCTTAGTATAGATCAGTGATCATTCTTCACTGAGGCCGGTGAGATAACCAGCCACGTACAACTGAAACAAGAGTGGCCCGCCAGAGACGAGAGGGTCCCGCCTGGCCAATTCCTCTCCTTGCAGGGCTCAAGTTTACCACCACAGCCCCTCAGAGGCCGCGAATTAGCAAGGACGTGGGCTATAAAAAAAAAAAGTACAGACAGCATTGCACTGAAGACAAGACCCAGGATTTGAATCCCTGCATCCCGGCCCGGCCTCACGCTCCCCAGGAATTGCAGGTTGCAGCTACTATGACAGCTGCATTAGATTGAAATAATCTAAAGGTTAATCCCTGGGGAGGAGCCTCCATGCACACACATCACTGCCACCCCCCACCATAGCATGTGGGTCCTGTTCTTGTTCTTTGCTTGTTTGTTTTCATACTGGAGATTGAACCCAGGGCCAGTCTACCTCTAGGCTACATCCTCAGCCCCTTATTTTTTTTTTATTTTGAAATAAAATAAGTTGCTAAGGCAGACCTTGAACCTGCAAACCTCCTGTCTCAGCCTCCCAAGTACTGGGATTACCAGTGTGTGCCACTATGCCCGGCCCTTTTTTTTTTTTTTCCGGTACTGGGGATTAAACCCAGGGGCATTCTACCTCTGGGCTACGCCCCCGTCCTAATTTTTATTTTTTTATTTTGAAACAGGGTCTTACTCAGTTGTGGAGGGTCTCACTAAGTAGCTGAGGCTGGCAGGAACCTGGATCCTCCAGTCTCAGCCTCCCAAGTACTGGGATTACAAGTGTGTACCCCCACGCCTGGCTGCCCAGCCCTTTTTATTTTTTATTTTAAGATAGAGTCTCCCTAAGTTGCTGAGGCTGGCCTAGAACCCAGCATAGCAACTTAGTGACATCCTGGGGTCTTGGGGGGGGGGGTTGTTTTATTTTGCTTTTGAGTGTGTATGTGTGTGGTGCTGAGGATGGAATCTACACCCCCAGCCCTATATTTATTATTCCTTATTTTATTTTGAAACCGGGTCTCACTAAGTTGCAGAGGGCCTCACTAAGTTGCTGAGGCTGGTCGAAAACCTGTGATCCTCTTGTCTCAGCCTCCCAGGTACTGGGATTACAAGCGTGTGCCACCACTCCCAGCATGACATCCTGTTTTGAAATAAAAAATAGTGCTGGGGGTGTAGCTCAGAGGTAGAATGCCCTGGGCTCAATCTCCAGTACCACCCCCTCAAAATGTGCCCATTTATAAAGTTCACCGTGATGAGTTGAGTTCTTAGATTTCCTCAATGAGATGTTCTTGAACAGGATTCAAGCCCTAGGTTTAGCTTTAGAATTCAAGGTTTTCTAAGCGGGACTCCCATTACCGAAGGGCCTAGCAGTCTGAGTTACAAGCCAGACTGTAACAGAGGGTGGACGGAGAAAGATTAATTAAGGCAGTTGGGTTGGAAAGGACAAACGAATCTGACATACCAACATGACAGATGTGTGTGAGCCCAACCCTAATTAGCAATAAAAAAAAAAAAAAATACTTATCTTCCAAATACACAAAGCACATCTTTTCAGCGACAACTCATTCTATTCTTAATCTCCACATAAACACGGAGGTCAACGAAGGCCTGGGTCAGCCTGCTGACTTTATTCGCTGTCTCTGCCTGGCCTTCATCACCCAGCCCAGCCCCAGAGTGAGGGGAAGATAGCCAGCCCGGGCCCGTGTGGGGTAAAGGCTCACTTGCCAACAAGGCCAACGAACCCTGAGGCTGCCTGTCCATTCATAAAGCTCTCTGTGAACGAGCAAAGAACTCGAAGGCAAAAGAGTGCTGTACACTTACTCCCTTGCATCTTTACCCTTTCCATTTTAAGGTGGAATACCTTAGCCTCCTTTTTGAGAAGGGGGGCCACTGAGGATTGAACCCAGACGCATTCCACCTCTGAGCTATACCCTCAGGCTTTTTTTTTAGTTTTTATTTTGAAACAGGGTCTAGCTAAATTGCTGAAGGACTTGCTAAGCTTTGAGGCTGTCCTCAAACCTGGATCCTACTGTTTCAGCCTCCCAAATACTGTGATTACAGGTATGGGCCTTGGCATTCTGCTTCCTCTTACCATCTTGCAAGTAACAACTCCCCCAGCACATATGCTATGCACCTGAATCTGCCTTATTTTTCTTCACAGCCATTTTTCCATTTCCTGACTTGATAGCATGAATCTATTTGATATTTCTTTTTTCTTTTTCTTTTTCTTTTTTTTCCCGCGGTACTGAGGATTGAACCCAGGGGCATTCTACCTCCGAGCTACACCCTCAGCCCTAATTTTTATTCTTTATTTTGAAACAAGGTCTCAACTAAGTTGCAGAGGGTCCCACTAAGTAGCTGAGCCTGGCCGCAAACCTGGATCCTCCTGTCTCAGCCTCCCAAGTACTGGGATTTCAAGCATGTGCCACCACGCCAGGCTCTATTTTATATTTCTATCTTCTCCAGTTCCCTGTGATGGAGACTTTGAGAATTTATATTTAATTCTCTCATCCTAGTGCATAAAGTAATACCTAGCACAAGCTAAGTGTGCAAGAAATACTTGAAATAAGGGTGAGCAAATTAATTAATTAACTAATTAAGTTGAATGAAGAACTGAAGAACAACATTTGTGGTCTCCCTGGGATTAGAGTGTGTTTTCAGGGTGCTATGAGCACAGGAGAAACTGTAGTGCCTCCAAGCACCCACAATGGCCTTGTGTGTGTGTGTGTGTGTGTGTGTGTGTGTGTGTGTGTGTGTGTGTGAGTTACTGAGGATCTAACCTAGCGGCATTCTACCTCTGACCTACATCCCCAACCCTATTTTATTTGTTATTTTGGTATTTTGTTTTGTTTTTGTTTTGTTTTGTTTTGTTTTTTGCAGTACTGGGGATTGAACCCAGGGGCATTCTACCTCTGAGCTACACCCTCAGCCCTATTTTTTTATTCTTTATTTTGAAACAGGGTCTCACTAAGTTGCAGAGTGCCTCACTAGGTAGCTGAGGCTGGCCTCTGGTCTCAGCCTCCCAAATGCTGGGATTACAAGCGTGCGCCGCCACGCCCGGCTTTATTTGTTATTTTGAAACAGGGTCTCTCTAAGTTGCTGCGGCTGGCCTTGAACCTTCATTCCTCCTTCCTAGCCTCCCAGGTACTGGCATCACAGTCGTGCACCACCACGCCCGGCTGAGGACCTGCCCCTCACTGTAAGGGAGGTGGTGGACCTCGGCTAGAACTTCAGATAGACATAAAAGCGACAGTCCCCTGGAGGCTCTGGAGGATGCTTGGAGGCGTGTCCTCATCCTCTGTGTGGGGAGGAGAGAGGAGGCTCCGGAGGGCAGGGAGCACTCCGCACGCCTCCTCAGGACAGGATGGTCCTCTTTCCCCCCACAGACACTCAGGGTGGTTAGAGAGCTCTTGCCAAATCCCGACTACCTGTAGTTTGGTTACTCTTCTCTTTCTCTCCACTCCCCTCCACTGCCCTCCTCTCTCCACCACCGTGAACTTTGTTTCTGGGAAGTCTGTGAAAGAGAGTAGGGCGATAGATAAGGGGCGAACACATTCCTGGAAACTGCTGCAGTCGACTTTGTGGGTCCTGAGGTCAGTGTCAAACACCCTTCCCTTGTCTACAGGCCCCGGGGCTCCAACTCCAGGATTCAGGTTTGCGGTGTAGAGTGAGCCCCTCAGCCTGGTCCTTCCCCCTGGCCACAGAGATCGGTGCAGGCCAATGAGCTTCAGGGAGACATCCCTGAGGATTTCAGGGATGGACGTTTCCTAGTTCTTTGAATGTGTCCTTTGTCAACAGATGGGAGTAGGGAAGCACGTGGGCCCAGAGTCGCAGGCAGCGATCCTGTGACTCTGAGATGAGCTGGCCGTGGAATGAAACAATCACAGAAGGCAAAGGGGAGAGAGTAAAGTTTGCAGGTTCTTCAGGGCCATTCCTGAGCTATAGGAACCTGCCCCAGCTCTGGGGTGTTCAGCAGATGCAAGCCAAAACATCGCATTTATTGTTTAAGTCACTATGACATGTTGAAACTGCCTGACTGATATATGGCTTTCGTTTTTTGGTGTTTTGGGTGGTTTTCTTTTTAATTATTGTTTTTATTTTTAACAATTGAAAGTGAATTGGAGGAGTTTGCCTTAATAAGTGAACTCCAGTGAAGAAAAATGTTGTTTCCTATCCCCAGATTTTATTGTGGATAAACTATTTTAATTTTATTACTTGTTTGGAATGAAATCTCGTAGGCGCGCATACTTTGGAGTCAGAAAGAGATCTGGAGCTTTGAAATTGAAATGTTCCACTCGTAAACTGACGATCAGATAGCTCAGGCCAAAAGAGTCCTCAGCATTCACTGGTGCTTATAAAATATCCTTTAGAGAATGGCTATATAAAGAAATTGGAAGTATCTAGGAATTAAAACAGTTTTTATTTCCACTTTTTTTCCCCCTCCAATGCTGAGGATGGAACCCAGGGCCACACACATGCTAGGCAAGTGCTCTACCACTGAGCTTCACCCCCAACACTGCTGTGCTCTTTTATTTTTTTGGGGGGGGGGAGTTCTGGGAATTAAGCCTAGAGGCTTTCTACCTCTCAGCTACACTCCAGTCCCCCCCTTATTTTGGTACTAGGGATTGAACTCAGGGGTTTTCTACCTCTGAGTTGCACCCCCAGCCCTTTTTGTTTGTTTGTTTTTGTTTCTGTAGTACTGGGGATTGAACCCAAAAGGCATTCTACCTCCAAGTTACCCACAACTCTATTTTTTTAATTTTGAAACAGGGTCCTGCTAGGTTGATGAGAGTCTTACTACTTGCTAAAGCTGTCCTTGAACCCATGATCCTCCTGTCTCAGTCTCCCAACACCTAAGATTACAGGCGTGTACCACCATGCCCAGTTTATTGTTTTATTTTTGAAATAAGGTCTCTCTAGGTTTCTGAAGTCCTCTCTAAATTGTTGAGGCTGAGCCAGGTGTGGTGGCACATGTTTGTAATCCCAGTACTTGGGAGGTTGAGATAGGAGGAGTACATGTTCAAAGCCAGCCTCAGCAACTTAGGCTCTGCAACTTAGTGAGACCTTGTTTCCAAATAAAACAATAAAAAATAAGTCTGGAGGTATAGCTCGAAGGTAGAAGTCCCCTGAGTTCCATCCCCAGTACCACCACAAAAAAGATAAAAATAAATAAATAAGTTGTTGAGGCTGGCCTCAAACCTGAAATTGTGCATGCATACACACTGGTTTTCTGGACTCCAAGCCCAAACACCCAGACCTGTTCCTTTTGGTTATAATAAGCCTTCCCAAACCTCCCACATCCTTAGACTTGTTCCCTCTTCTTAAAGCCCAGATAACTTTTAGGGCAAAAGTGCAAAACGCTAGCCCCGAATAGACCGTGTTCTGAAGAATCTGAAGACACACTTGGCAGAGAAGGACAATTCTGCTGCAGGCGCAGAAGGTTCTGGAACAAACATGCTCATTTCTCCACACTCCCTCTTCCTCTGGCCAGGCCCATCAGCTGTGCTCCAATCACTGACTGGATATCCACAGGGCTAGCCCCACTCACTATGGTGAGATGGAGGAAGATGTCATGTTATCTCCCTGTCCTGAGCCCTTTCCTCAACTGGTGTCATGTTATCTCCCTGTCCTGGCCCTTTCCTCAATTCTTACCTCCCCCGACATGCTCTAGTGTTCGAGGTCTCCCCATGCCCCCCATCTTTCAGCTTCTCAAGCACTCTCTGGAAGGGACCTAATGAGATCAATGCAACAGCTCCTGCTGCAAATGGTGAACCGGGAGGAAGGAGGAGAGCACATGGTGCCAGGTCAGCACCAGGTGTCCTCACTGCCACACTCCCCACCATGTCTTCGCATCTAGGTAAGGGAAGACGCAGTCACCAAACGCAGAAGTGATGGGAATCTTGCAAGTCTGCAGACGTATCAAGGTGCCTTCATTTCCACCAGTGAGACTCCCTCCCCAGCCTCGGTGGCATTTGATCTTCCCAGATATTGTAGTGACAGAAGTCTCCCTCCAAGGAGTCACCCGCTAAGCTGTCTCAGCTCATATCGTATGAACCCTAAGAAAAAATACCAGTTATGGGGTTCTTCTGAGGGCTCACTGAGACAATGTTAGAAAGAGAAACTAGAGTGTTCCAAGGAAGCCTGCCCAAAGCCATTTGTCTTCCATCCTCTGCCCCACCTGGGGAGTTCTGGGACACCCTGGCTCTGCAGAGAATGGCAGCACCCTTCATTCAGGCCTCCCGCTCACCTGTGCCTCCTCTCTCTCCCTCCCTCCTTGCCTGAGCTTCCTCTCTCCCTCCCTCCTCGCCTGAGCTTCCTCTCTCTCCCTCCCTCCTTGCCTGCGTGTGCTAATATTGTTAGTAATAGTGGTAAAGATACAACCAAACAGCTGGGTGTGGTGGCACATGCTGGTAATCCCAGTGCTTGAGAAGCTGAGACAGGAGGATCTCAAGTTCGAGGACAGCCTCAGTAACTTAATGAAGCTCTCAGCAATTTAGCAAGACTGTCTCGAAATGAAAAATAAAATAGGGCTGAGGGTATAGCCCAGAGGTAGAAGGCCCCTGGGTTCCATTCCCAATACCACACACACAAAAAAAGAGTTAGGTAGACCAGGAAATGAATCCAGCCCTACGTCTCAGAACCAAAGACATTCTGTGTTAGTCAGCGTTCTGTTGCTGTAACCGAATACCTGAGACAATCAACTTAAAGGTGGAAAGGTTTATTTTGGCTCATGGTTTCAGAGGTTTCACTCCATGATCACTTGGCCTGCGGTGAAGCAGCACGTCGTGGCAGGGAGCATCCGGTAGAACAAAGATGCTCAACTCATGGTGTCCTGGAAGCAAAGAGAGAGAGAAGAAGGGACCAGGGGGTCCCATATACCCCAGTGACCAACTTCCTTCAACTACGCCCCACCTTGTAAAGTTTCCACCACCTCCCAAGAGACCATTAAGCCATGACCTCATCAATGGATTAATCCATTAGCTCATTGCTACTGCTCTGGTTCAGCTCTGAATACTCCATTGATTAATCCATTGATGATTAGTCCATTGATGAGGTCAGGGCCCTCATGACCTAGTCCTCTCCCAAGAGGCCCACCTCTGAACACTTGCTGTCTTAGGGACCGAGCCTATGAACTTTTGGGGGACATTTCAAATTCAAACCGTTAAAGAAACTTCTAAATCTATTTCCTGTAAGATCAGAATAAAAGTGCAGTCGTGTTTTGCTTAACATCAGGGACACATTCTGAGAAATACATCATGTGCTGATCACATCATTAAGTGATCTTATTATTGTGTCAACATCACTGTCGTGGGCTACGTGACGGCTACGATGTCACTTCGCAGTATAATCTGACGGGTCCGCCATCGTGTATGGGAACCTTCGTTGACTGAGCCTCTCCTGGAATAACAAGAATGCCTCCCTGAAAGGGCATCATCACAATTAAATGAATCCTTGATATAAAGGTGCCAACCCCAGTACCTGGCACACATGTGCTCAAAAATTAATAATTATCAAAATGTCCTCACCAAACTCATGAGATCCCTGTGGAGTAATGTTACTATTTTCATTTTACAGATGAGGACATTGAGAAGGAGTTCTAGGAAGTCAGGGAAGGTCACTGACTCACCTAGAAAAGATAAAGCTCAGGATTTCCATTTCCTTTTTTTTTTTCGGGGGGTACTGGGTATGAAACCCAGGGGCATTCTACCTCTAAGTTACACCCCCAGACCTATTTTTATTCTTTATTTTGAAATAGGCTCTCACTAAGTTGCAAAGTTGTAGAGGGTCTAAGTTATTGAGGCTGGCCGTGAACCTATGATCCTCCTGTCTCAGCCTCCCAAATGCTGGGATTACAAGCATGTGCCACCACACCTGGCAGAGCTTGGGATTTCAAACCCAGTTGGTCTACCTCAAAAATCCCATTTCAGGATCAACTCTGTAATTTGTGGGACCCCATACAAAATGAAAATCTGGGGGCCCTTGTTTAAAAATGATCAAGAATGAGCCAGGCGTGGTGACACACACTTGTAATTCCAGGACTTGGGAGGCTGACACAGGATGATCGTGGGTTCATGGACAGCCTCAGCTATTTAGTGAGGCCCTCCACAACTTAGTGAGACCCCGTTTCAAAACAAAGAATAAAAATTAGGGCTGAGGGTATAGCTCAGAGATAGAATGCCCCCAGTTCAATCCCCAGTACTGAAAAAAAAAAAAAAAAAAAAAAGGGCTGGGAGTGTAGCTTGGAGGTAGAATGTCCCTGATTTCAATCTCTAGTACCACACACACAAAAAAAATCAAGAATTTCAAAACACAATAGCAGAGCATCAAACCGAGCCCATAATTATGATCTGTCGCTTATAAATTAGGAAACAAGGTCTGGGGGTGTAGCTCAGTGGTAGATCATTTGCCTAGGTTGTACAAAGGCCCTGGGTTCAATCCCTGGTACAGCAAAAAAAAAAATTAGAAATAAACTCAAAAAGGCCCTGCCCCAGCCTCTGATCAGCTGGTCCTGGGGATTCAGTTTTCCAGTAGATTCCATCCCTTAACTTCATTGCTACTGCTCTGGTTCAGCTCTGAATAGTCCCACCTTCCTCCTGCCTTAGACCCTTAACTGGTTTTTCTAAGTCTCTCCGTCTCATCCCCCAGCCTACACCTTGCCTGCCAACTCATCTACTACCCTGCTTATCACAACCATCTTCCCAGAGAACCCTCTAATTATACCCTTCTCCAATTCAGAAATCCTCTAATTACTACCCCTTGCTTAACCGAATAAACCCAAGCGCCTGAAGGTGACGTTCAAGGCCCTTGACGGTATGACCCTTGTCAGGCCTGTCCCCTCCACACATCCCCCAGAGCTGCCACTCTGGGTTACTGCCACCCTGTGGGCTGCCCTTTGACTCCCTGTGGTGCTCTTGTGGGACTCTTCCCTCCGGGCCACTAGTACCTCCCTCATCTTCCTACCTTGGAAGGGCCCGCTCACATGCTATCGCTCACAGAATCTTACCTGACTTTCCCCATCGGGCTCGAGTTCTACCCCCCTGAGCTTTCTTGGGATCATTTTACACCAGTTATCACAGTTTAATTTGCAGTGGGGTTAGCATGTGTGCAAGCCCTCATAATTAAGCTGGCTTGGATTCAAGTCTCAGTCTAGGCCTTTCTGCCTGGGTGAGTTCAACAAGTTAGCCCATGGCTCTGAATGGCTCTGAAGAAAGATTTAGCAAGAGAACGTGTGCATTCTCTGTGCACCATTGCTGTGGCTTGAATGAGTGTCCCCTGAAAGTTCTTGGGTTGGAAACTTAATCCTCAAATGCTTATGCCAGTGGTGTTTGGAGGTGGGGCCATTGGAAGGTAATAAAGGTTAAGTGAGCTCATAAGGGTGGGGCCCCATGATGGCATTAGTGACTTTATAAGAAGAGGAAGAAAGACCCGAGCCAGCACGCTCGCCCTGCCTCACCGTGCAGGGTCCTCCGCCATGGCATGACGCAGCACGAGGCCCTCGCCAGATACTAGTGCCATACCCTTAGATTTCCCAGCCTTCAGAAACATGAGCTAAATAAATCTCTTCTTCTATCTTTCTCTCTCTCCTGCAGTGCTGAGGATTAAACCCAGGGCCTCACTCATGCTAGTCATAACATTCTATTCTGTATGAATTACCCAATCTTAGGTATTTTCTTTATAGTAATGGAAAAGGAACTAAGACCATCATTGAAGTATTTTCTTCCCTTGCCCTTTGTAAGAACAATTCTTCATTCACACCCCTCAGTACCTGCCACAGGGCCTTACGCAACTAAGACTAGTTTACCAAGTTAACTAAACTAGCCTTGAGTTTTCCAAAAGATCTAATTATGCCACCATTTAATACTTTTTTTAAATTTTTTTAATTTATTTTGGTACTGGAAATTGAACCTAGACCATTGTACCACTGAGCTATACCCTTAACCCTTTTTACTTGTGTGTGTGTGTGTGTGTGTGTGTGTGTGTGTGTGTGTGTGTGTGGTACTGGGGGTTGAACTCAGGGGCATTCTACATCCCCAGCCCTATTTTTTATTCTTTATTTTGAAACAGGGTCTCACTGAGTTGCAGAGGGCCTCACTAAGTAGCTGAGGCTGACCACAAACCTGCGATCCTCCTGTCTCAGCCCTGCCACCATGCCACCATGCCAGGCTCTTACTTTTTATTTTGAAACAGAGTCTCAATAAGTTGCTGAGGGCCTCACTAAGTTGCTGAGGCAAGGCTTGAACCTGTGATTCTTCTGAATCAGCTTGCCTCCCAAGTACAAGGATTATAGGCATGTATACCCGGCTATTTAATACTTTAAATGTGTATATCCACCAAGCCCTACCAGGCTGCTTAATCTAAATACAATCTTTATCTACCTATATTAACTCATAATTGGGTTTGGTTTTGAACACAGGGGCTGGCTATGGGTTGATAAGAACATATAGATTCTGAGAACATTTGTTTCAGTGCTGGGGGGTGGGACCCAGGGCTTCACACGTGTTCTACCACTGAGCCACACCCTTGCCTACCAAGAACTTTTTTTTGGGGGGGGGGGGGTACTGAGGATTGAACCCAGAGGCATTCTATCTCCGAGCTACACTCCCATCTCTTTTTTTATTTTTTGTTTGGAAACAGGGTCTCAATAGGTTGCTGACAGTCTTGCTACATAGCTGAGGTTGTCCTCCAATCTATGATCCTCCTGTCTCAGCCTCCAAAGTACTGGAATTACAGGCATGTGTCACCATGTCTAACCCAAGAAGATTTCTGGGTTTTTGTTTTATTGTGGTACTGGGGATTAAACCCAGAGGCATTCTACCTCCAAGTTACAACCCCAGCCCTATTTTTTAACCTTTATTTTTGAAACAGTGTCTCCCTAAGTTGCAGAGGGCCTCACTAAGTAGCTGAGGCTGGCCATAAACTTTCAATCCTCCTGTCTCACCCTCCCAAGTACTGGGTTTACAGGCGTGTGCCACCACATCCAGCCCAAGAACATTTTTAATAACCAAAAGTCATACCTTCAGGACCATTCTGCCTTTGGTATCCTAAGTTGAAAAGTTAGTTATTCTCACACAAGTTTCTGCATCTCTTTTCAACTGAATTACACTACCTCTTAAAACCGGGAAGCAGAAACCCTTGGTTGGTTGAGTCAGCTGGGCAGCTTAACTGGCATAAATAAAGAAACCTTTATTTCCTGGGCAGTGGCCCCAGCCCCTCCCAGCCCCACAAAGATGCCAGCAGGGCAGGGCATTCCCCGACGGCGAAGCTTCGGGGTGCTATTTTGAACTGGCCTTCTGGAGGTTTATTCTGGTCTCGGGGTCACTGAAGGTTCCTGCTTGTTCTGAAAGACGATCTAACCGAAGATAGTGCCAGGTGTCTGTGGCCAACTTTCCCCAAAGAGCTTTCTCCTCTGCCCAGAACTGGGAAGGGACGCCGTGGTTTAGACAGCTATAGAAAAGCCAGTTTTAAGACTCTTAATTACTAGTTTAAATAACAGGGTGCCACTGGCCAAGGTAACATGATCTATTTTATTGGGCTTGTTCATACACATGACTAACAGAAGCTCAGATTTATGCACCTACGTTACCTATCTGGGGCCCTGTGATCTAGAATTATTTCAGGGGGTGGGAGGACCCTGGTGGCTCTCTAATATGTACCCCTCAAGGCTGACAAGTGACTGAAAGGCACAGCAGAGAACCTGCAGGGTCATCTGATGTGTGCAGATTTTGACTAATCTCCCCATTCCCCGTGGACATTTATGGGACTGATGAACTCGGGTGCCCACTTCAAGAGGAATTTGGGGGCAGAACATAAACATTCGGTCCACAACAGACTTCAATATATCTTCTTCGTGAAAGCTGCCCACCTGAGCAGCTACAGGACAGTGAGGCCTATGGGTTAAATCTTCCAGTAAAGCCAGGCATGGTGGTTCATGACTGTGATCCCAGTACTTAGGAGGCTGAGACAGGAGGGTCACAGGTTCGAGGCCAGCCTCAGCAACTTAGCAAGACCTTGTTTCAAAATAAAAAGGGCTGGGGAAAGCCAGGCGTGGTGGCTCACGCTTGTAATCCCAACATTTGGGAGGCTGAGACTGGAGGATCACAGGTTCACAGCCAGCCTCAGCTACTTAGTAAGGCCCTCCACAACTTAGTGAGACTTTGTTTCAAAATAAAGAATAAAAAATTAGGGCTGGGGGTGTAGCTTGGTGGTAGAATGCCCCTGGGTTCAATCCCTAGTACCACAAAATAAAGGCGGAGGGGTGGGGGCAGGGATGTAACTCAGTGGTAGTGCACCCTTAGGTGCAATCCTCAGTACCATGAAAAAACATTTGCTTTTCCCCAGTGGAAGGAGAGCCCAGCACAGTCACTGGTCCCCTCAATTAGAAACAACCCCCAGGCTAGGACAGCCTGGCTGAGACTCAGGAGAGCAGATATCTCTCCCGGGCTCCCACATCTCTGTCACACACAAACCTGTCTAACAGGAACTGCACTTTGCCCTGCTCACTTTGTTCTTGCAAGTGCTGCCTGTTGAGGAGACACCCTCAGGTTCCACCCCATGAGGACAGTCCCTGTCCTCTGCCCGGAGACCCAGCTCACCTGGGCTCTCTCTGCTCTTGCAGTCCTGCCCCCGCCCTGAGGTTTGAAGCAGGCACCATCTTTTGGAAACGCTGCGTCTGCCACTATTAATAATACATAGAGACCCCCGTCTCCAAGGCACTGCAAGTGCTCCACAGGCATTAAATAATCAGCCCTCGCTGGCCGCATCACCACATCCCAGGGAGGCTTAGCAAGAGCTCTGCTCCCGCAAAACCAGCAGGGAAAACCTCCTGCTGAATCAAGCTGCTAAGGAACGCCCTCCGAGCTCTCCATGCAGGCAAGAGGTACAGCTCTCGCCCGGGAGCAGGGTGTGAAGACACTGCACCCGTGACCAGCAGTGGTGTCGGACACAGCTAGGATGGACACCGACAGGTCATCCGCAGATACTCGGTGGCGCTTCCAACAGCTTTACAAGAAGGGTGGGGGGTAGCTGTGAGGAACCTGAAAGATCACCAACTTCCAGCCACAAGGAGGTCGGAGCATGATTGAAATTTACTAGCTATGCATCTCTAGACAAGGACTTGTGTGGGTTTTTTTTTTTTTTTTTTTTTTTTTTTTTTTTTTTCGGTATTAGGAATTGAACCCAGGAGAATTCTACCTCTGAGCTACGTTCCCAGACCTATTTTATTTTTTATTTTGAAATAGGGTCTTAATGCCGGGCGTGGTGATGCACACTTGTAATCTCAGTTCTTGGGAGGCTGAGACAGGAGGATCACAGGTTCGCGGCCAGCCTCAGCTCCTTAGTGAGGTCCTCCGCAACTTAGTGAGACCCTGTTTCAAAATAAAGAATAAAAAATAGGGCTGGGGCTGGAATGATTTTTGGGAAGGCAATCCCTAGCCCTGCCCTGACCTCTTCGCATCACTGTACTCTCATCACAAAGAAGAGATAGATGATAGAAATGATTATGATTTGTCAAGAAGTCTTTTGAGAGAAATGCCCAATCTCTCTCTGTGCTTTAATTCCACATTAGTGTCAATGGTTTATTCCCCTATATATAATATATAAATTTATTTTGTTTTTGTGGTACTGGGGATCAAACCCAGGGGCATCCAACCTCCAAGCTACCCCCCTCAACCCTTTTTTGTTTGTTTGTTTTGAAACAAGCTCTTGCTAGGTTGTTGAAAATCTTGCTACATTGCCGAGGCTGTCCTCAAACCTTCGATCCTCCTGTCTCAGCCTCCCAATTAGTAGGATTACAGGTGTGTACCATCATGCTCCATCAAAATTTGGTAATGCAAACTTTTTTTCGGTGGGATGCTGGGGATCAAACCCAGGGCCTCAACTCATGCATGCTAAGCAAGTGCTTTTCCACTGAACTACAGTTCCAGCTCTGTGAATTTTCCAAACTAGACCAGAGAAGCAGGTGGCCTGGGACATGGTATCATGGCTAATACTCCTTCCTGGGAGGCCAGTATTCTGGATTTTGTACAGGACTTTGTTACTGTGATGGTTAATTCTCGGTTTCAATTTGACTGGAGCACAAAGTGTCCAGGTTAAGCACTGTTTCTGGGTGTGTCTGAGGGTGTTTCTGGATAAGATTAGGGTTGGAGTCAGTGGACTGAGTGGAAATCAGTTGACCTCCACAGCAATGTGTATGAGACTCATCCAATCCAGGGAGGGCCTGAAAAGAACAAAAGGCAGAGAAGGAGAAATCGGCCCTTTCTTTTCCTGCCTCTGTGCTGGAGCTGGGACACCTCCTCCCCCCTTCAGCCCCTGGACTGGCCTTTATGTCATCAGCTTCTCTGCTTCTGGGGCCTTTGGATTCTCGCTGTGTCGCAGTGACCGCAGTTGCTGGTCACTGACACAGCTGCCCTCTCCTCCCAGGCCTGCAGGAGCTCTGCACTCACAGCCCTCTCCCAGGCAGACAAGGCCATCTGACTTGCATTCACCAGCAAAATGTGGGCAGACTGATGAGTGTCATTCCCAGGTGGAAACCTTTATCCGCTGGTGCTGGTCTCTCCAGCATCCTTCCCTGCCTTGGCAAAAGCGAAAGCACATTCTGAGATAGGGCCACCAGCCACCTGCTTCCAGGAACGACCCCTGGGAGCTGAACTTTCCCCTTGGTCTGCAGCATACACGAACAAGGGGCTGGGCTGGAGCTCAGTGGTGGAGCATTTGCTTGGCATGGCCGGGGTTCTGGATTCAATCCCAGCTCACACAAAAAGAGAGCATGAATCAAGAAGTATCTTTGTTGTTTTGAACTGCTGAGATATTGGGTTTGTTTATTACTGCAGTATAACCTGTTCTCTCCTGACTGATACATTCCCCAGAACTTTCTCATGCAGACTTGAGTAGGACTAAATCTCTCCCAGCTCTAAAAGTAGACCTGCTATGCATGTATCAATCAATATCATGCCATCTCCTCTGCCACAGTGACTGGTTTAGGCATGGATGATAATCTAACTCCAAGTCAAGCAACTACTAGTATTTGCTTAGAGTAGTTCCAAAATGAGCCAGTCAGTGGGAAAGTTCACATTCACATTAACTTTTTTTATTTGATTGATTGATTGATTTACTGGTACTGGGATTAAACCCAGGGGCATTCTACCTCCAAGCTACAGCCCTTTTTATTATTATTTTTTTATTTTGAAACAGGGTCTCCTAAATTACTGAGGCTGGCCTTGAACTTGTGATCCTCAACCTCCCCAATACTCGGATTCCAGGTGTGTGTCCCCATACCCGTTTTTTGTTTGTTTGTTTGTTTGTTTTTGCAGTACTGGGGATTGAACTCAGGGGCATTCTACCTCCGAGCTATATCTCCAGTCCTTTTTTTTTTTTTTTTTTTTTTTTAATTCTTTACTTTGAAACAGGGTCTCACTAAGTTGCGGAGGACCTCATTAGGTAGCTGAGGAAGGCCGTGAACCCGGATCCTCCAGTCTCAGCCTCCCTAATGCTGGGATTACAAGCGTGCGCCACCACGCCCGGCTCACATCCGTTTATTTAACTGCTAAAGAACACAAAGCTTTCTCCCTGTCCTGAGTAGGAGGCCTTGGTGCTGCAGGAGCCACTCTGCAAATGAAGAAACTTCGCCTAAGGACAAAGTGAACCAACCGAGAGCAAGGGCAAAATCTGCAAATTGTAGACATTTTAAGCCCTGTCTAAAACTCTGAATCTTTCAGAAATTAGCCCTAATTCTCTAAGCCCATTCAAAGATTCTGCTACTTTTTTTTTTTTTTTTTAAATAGCCTATAGCTAAGCTGGGCATGGTGACATACCATGTAATCCCAGTACTTGGGAGGCTGAGATGAGACAGGAGGATCTCAGGTTCAAAACCAGCCTCATCGACTTAGCAAAACTCTGAGCAACTTAGACCCTCTTTCAAAACAAAAAATAGAAGGGGCTAGGGGCATAGCTAGCTCAAGGTAGAATGCTTCTGGGTTTAATCCCCAGTACCACCAAAAAAATAAAATAAAAAACCTACAGCTGGAGATATAGCTTAATGGTAGAGCACTTGCCTAGCATGTGCCAGGCCCTGCATTCAATTCCTAGCACAACACACATTAAAAACCCTTAAACAAAGCCGGGCGTGGTGGCGCACGCTTGTAATCCCAGCATTCGGGAGGCTGAGACCGGAGGATCCGGGTTCGAGGCCAGCCTCAGCTACCTAGTGAGGCACTCCGCAACTTAGTGAGACTCGGTTTCAAAATAAAGAATAAAAAAATAGGGCTGGGGAGCCGGGCGTGGTGGCGCACGCTTGTAATCCCAGCATTTGGGAGGCTGAGACCGGAGGATCCGGGTTCGCGGCCAGCCTCAGCTACCTAAGTGAGGCACTCCGCAACTTAGTGAGACCCGGTTTCAAAATAAAGAATAAAAAATAGGGCTCGGGGTATAGCTCGGAGGTAGAATGCCTCTGAGTTCAATCCCCAGTACCGCAAAAAAAAAAAAAAAAAAAAAAAATAGGGCTGGGGGTGTAGCTCGGAGGTAGAATGCCCCTGAGTTCAATCCCCAGTACCGCAAAAAAAAAAAAAAACCCTTAAACAGTAGGTTGTTATTGTTGTTGTGGTGGTGGTTGTTGTTGTTGTTGTTTAGTTTGGTGGTGTTATTGGGAATTAAACCAAGGATGCTTTACCACTGAGCTATATCCCCAGCTCTCTTTATTTTTTATTTTGAGACAGGGTCTCACTAAATTGCCTAGGTGGGCCTTGAACTTTTGATCTTCCTGCCTCAGCTGGGATTACAGGCATGTGCCACTACACACTACGCCCAGGTTTAACTGATAGTTTTAAACTACTCCCTCCTCAGAATACTAACCAGAGACAGAGTTATAGATCTATATATATTTCTACTCAGTGCCCTGTTTCTCAGGGGCATAAAGTGTTGACTTTTGTTAGGTTATAAATATTCCTAAGAAAGGAACCAAATTGAATTTTAGCATCAGAAAGGATTTAAAGAAACATCTGGAGCCGAGCGTGATGGCTCAGGTTTGTAATCCCAGTACTGGGGTTGAGACAGGAAGATCACAGGTTTAATGTCAGCTTCAGCAACTTAGCAAGGCTCTCAGGAACCTAGTGAGACCCTGTTTCCAAATAAGAAATAAAATCAGGCTGAGGATGTAGCTTAGAGGTAGAATGCCTCTGGGTTCAATCCCCAGGACCAAAAATTAAAATAAAAAGAAAGGAAAGAGAGAAGGAAGGAAAGAAAGAAGGAAGGGAGGGAGGGAGGGAGAGGAAAGAAGAGGAGAAGGGAGGAGAGGAGAGGAAGGTTGAATGGGGGTGGCGCACGATTGTAATCCCAGCATTTGGGAGGCTGAGACCGGAGGATCCAGGTTCTCGGCCAGCCTCAGCTACCTAGTGAGGCCCTCCGCAACTTAGTGAGACCCTGTTTCAAAATAAAGAATAAAAAATAGGGCTGGGGGTATAACTCGGAGGTAGAATGCCTCTGAGTTCAATCCCCAGTACCGCTAAATAAATAAATAAATAAATAAATAAATAAATAAAATAAAGAATAAAAATAGGATGCCGGGTGTGGTGGCGCACGCTTGTAATCCCAGCATTTGGGAGGCTGAGACTGGAGGATCGCAGGTTCGCAGCCAGCCTCAGCTACTTAGTGAGGCCCTCCGCAACTTAGTGAGACCCTGTTTCAAAATAAAGAATAAAAATAGGGCTGGGGGTATATCTCGGAGGTAGAATGCCCCTGAGTTCAATCCCCAGTACTGCAAAAAAAAAAAAAAAAAAGAATAAAAATAGGGCTAGGGGTGTAACTCGGAGGTAGAATGCCCCTGAGTTCAATCCCCAGTACCGTAAAAAATAGAGAGAAAGAGAGAAGAAAAGAAGGAAGGTGGGGGGGAAGGAAGGAAGGAAGGAAACATCTGGTAGCCTATCTCATTTTGTAGATGAGGGACTAAGGCACAGAAAGGTAAAGCGGCTCACAGGAGGCCTATGTGCTCCGGGTTTCCTCCTGACCTCTGATCCCGTCAGCCGTTGAGCTGTGCAGTTAAGAGTTGCTGTGGGGATTAAAAGCAGATAACATGCCCAGGCGCCTAGCAGAGGGGCTGGTGCACTGTTGATTAACAACAATAGCTGACTGCTTTTTATCAGTCACTCACATTTTAGCATTGAAGTAGTGGGTGGGGACTATAAATAACTGACATTTCCCTTATCAGTTATTAGTTAAGAGAACTCACCCAGAGCCGAGAAGGAGCCAGGATCTTCAGCTGACCCAGGAAGGATGCTCTACTGCTGAGCTTGTCTATACAGACAAGTGGACCCTGAGTCCCACAAGGGAGCTCCGAGTTAATCTTCACAAGAACCTGGCACTCATAACTGTGCCTAAGGGGACCAGGAGTTCCGTAAGCAGCCCTTGACATTTGACTGGCTGCTCTAACAGGAACTCATGTCTACACGGGCTGCAGAAGCCTGCAGACATCCCTGCCACAGGATGCAGGCGATGACTTGCTCAGATCCTCCCCCCAGCCCTGATTTAATAAACCACAGCCCGGACAGCGCTTCTACCTCCTGGAAGCTCGCAGGATACACACAGAATGAGGAGGAAGGCTCAGTCAAAGGGAAGCCCACGCAGTCCAAAACAACTGTGATCATTTTTCAGTGCATTAAAAGCCAGCCGTGGAGAATGTTTTTCTTATTTGTTTTGGGTTCTAATGTTCTTAAGTCTTGGATTAAATGAAATAACAAACATAAGCCATCCCACCCTACCTCTGGCCCATAAGCACAAAATAAATGGTACCCATCTGTCTCTGCTTCTCTTCAATGTATGAATCTCACCTGAAAATCAGCTGGACCACATAAATTCCAGTGCATCATCCAAAATACACAAAGGTGTGTGTGTGTTGCTGAGGACTGAACCCAGGACATTCTACCTCTGAGCTACACCCCCAGCCCTATCTTAATTTTTATTTGGAAGTAAGGTCTAAGGTGCTGAGAGCCTCACTAACTTGCTGAGGCTGACTTTGAACTTGTGATCCTCTGTCTCAGCCTCCCAAGTACTGGGGTTACGGGCTTGTGCCACCATGCCACACTCATGTAGATATGTAGGTTTTTATGTAGATACATGGATTTAGAAGTTGAGAGATTCCAGAGCTATGCTGATATAGGTTCAACTCTCATTCTCTCCATTTGTAAACAGGAGATAATACAACCCTTACCCTACCCTACACACCTCACAGATCATGAAAAAGAAAAGGGCTTTATCAGATGCTTGAAGGCCTCCAGATTTTTCTTTTTTTTTTTTTTTGCAGTACTAGGGATCAGACTCAGGACCTTGTACCCACTAGGCAAACGCTCTATCACTGAGCTACAACCCCAGCCCCATCATTCATAGTATCTCAACAGCTCCTTAAACTGGAACACAGAAACTGACAAAACTCTTCCACATAAAGCTAAGATGCTTGGCTCCACCCCCTCAAAGAACCGGCAGGCAGCCATCTCTAACAAACACATTTTTTTTTTTTTTTTTTTTTTTTTTGTGCAGTACTGGGGATTGAACTCAGGGGCATTCTACCTCCAAGCTATACCCCGAGCCCTATTTTTTATTCTTTATTTTGAAACAGGGTCTCACTAAGTTGTGGAGTGCCTCACTAAGTAGCTGAAGCTGGCCTCGAACCCCGATCCTCTGGTCTCAGCCTCCCAAATGCTGGGATTACAAGCGTGCGCCACCACGCCCGGCTAACAAATACAGTTTTTTAAAAAGACAAATTCTCAGGATTTATCTGATCACCACTTTGTTCAAGCAAATCATCTTTCCAATCTATATTCAGTAGCAGCTGCGGCAACTGCAAAATGACTTACTCTTTTTAACACTTTGCTTTGGTGACAGGAAAAGAATTAGACAAACTGTAAAGGTGCACTCCATATTTCATGCCATGTTACATAAAAACCGCAAATACAACAATCGCTTGCGATGGTTCCAAGTGTCAAATGAGTCAGAGGGCCGGTGGAGTGAAGGACGCAGCAGAGCGGGTGAGCTGGCGATCACAGGACGGCTCTGGAGAGCCACCAAGCAGGAAGCACAGAAGAATATGGGCCTCGGCCACCCGAGGGTCACCAGCACCTGCGCCCCGCCCACATGCAGTACTGACACCTGCTATCTACTCTTAAGAAAAGATTCTATCAGAAATCATTTAAGAGCCAGGTGTGGTGGCGCACGCTTGTAATCCCAGCATTCGGGAGGCTGAGACCGGAGGATACGGGTTCTCGGCCAGCCTCAGCTACCTAGTGAGGCACTCCGCAACTTAGTGAGACTCGGTTTCAAAATAAAGTAAAACATAGGGCTGGGGGTATAGCTCGGAGGTAGAATGCCCCTGAGTTCAATCCCCAGTACCGCAAAAAAAAAAAAAAAGAAATCATTTAAGACGCGAGGTGAATGTAAAGCACTCCATTGCCTCTCTCCAAAAGGTATTTCCATTTTAGCCCTCATTGCTGTTTGAGGACAGCCTCAGCAAATAGTGAGACACTCATCAACCCAGGAAGACCCTGTTTTCAAAATAAAGAATAAAAAAATAGTCTGAGGGTGTAGCTCAGAGTAGAATGCCCCTGGGTTCAATACCCAGTGCTGCAAAAATAATTTAAAAAAATAAAATAAAAATAGGGCTAAGAGTGTAGCTCAGAGGTAGAATACCCCTAGCTTCAATCCCCATACAAAATTCAGGCCCCCCAACAGGAGGAAGTCCAGGCTCTGGCCCCTGCTTGTTTCTCCTGCCAGGTCAGGTTATTCCAATTCTACTCAACTGCCTCTGTGTTGTAGTCACACTCGGCTGATGGTCAACAGTTCTGCCCCCTGACTGTGCTGCTGGTTACCCAGAACCACCCAGGTGATCAAATTGCACGCAGTAGGGCTGGGGTGTGGCTCAGTGATAGAGTACTTGCCTCCATGCAGGAAGCCCTGGGTTCTATCCCCAGCTCTGCAAAGAAAAAAGCACACACATGAATGCAGGTATAAATAATGAGGACTGAATAAGCTTTGTGGAGCATACCAATGTCAATTTATGGTTTCGATGTTGTACAATTAATCAAGATGCTAATGAGCATTGGGAGAGGAGGGCCGATGTATGCATGGGACCTCCCTGTATGTGTGCATGTATGCGTGCATTTTTTATAGAATTTTTATAAAATTCTATGAATCTATCTTTTTTTTTTTTTTTTTTTTGGTACTGGGGATTGAACCCAGAGGCATGCTACCTCTCAAGCTACACCCACTCCAATTTTTTTTATTTGGAAACAGGGTCTCACTGGGTTGCTAAGAGCCTCACTACGTTGTCAAGGCTGGCTTTGAGTCTGCAATCTTCCTGTCTCAGCCGCCCAATCTCAGCCTCACAAGCACTGGGATTACATGCATGTGCCACAACGCCATCTTAAATATATCATTAAAAAAAAAAAAACAGGCATGGTGGCACATGCTAGTAATCCCAGTACTTAGGAGGCTGAGACAGGAAGATCATAGGTTCGAGGGCAGCCTCAACAAGTAGTGAGACTCTCATCAACCTAGTGAGACCCTGCTTCCAAATAAGAAATAAAATCAGGCTAGGGGTATAGCTCAGAGCTCAGAGGTAAAATACCTGGCTAATCACTCATACTACAAAAAAAATAAAAAAGAAAAAACCCCAGCCTGGGCAACATAGCAAGACCCTACCTCAAAAAAAAAAAAAAAAAAATCAATTTATTCATCATTGCTCAACACAAATGAGTAGACACTCAGTAAATGTTTGCCAAATGGGTGAATCAACAGTTTCTGTTATTCCTATGATAAAAAAAAAAGAGGTTATTGAATCAATACACCAAATAAGTTAGCAGTTAAAAGCATGTACTTTTAATCCTAGTATTTGGGAGGCTGAGGCAGGAGGATAGAAGACATCCTCAGCAAGTAGTGAGCCTCTCATCAACCTACCAAGACCCTGTTTCAAAATAAAAATAAATAATAAGACTAGGGGTGTAGCTCAGAGGTATAATGCCTCTGGTTTCAATCCCCAGTACCACACACACACACACACACACACACACACAGAAAGCATACACTTAAGCCAAATATTGTGGTGCACACCTGTAATTCCAGTACTTGGGAGACTGAGACAGAAAGAGCACAGGTTTAAGCCGGGCGTGGTGGCGCACGCTTGTAATCCCAGCATTCGGGAGGCTGAGACCGGAGAATCCGGGTTCGAGACCAGCCTCAGCTACATAGTGAGGCACTCCGCAACTTAGTGAGACTCGGTTTCAAAATAAAGAATAAAAAATAGGGCTGGGGGTATAGCTCAGAGGTAGAATACCCCTGAGTTCAACTCCCAGTACTGCAAAAAAAAAAAAGAAAGAAAGAGCACAGGTTTAAGGCCAGTCTTGGCAACTCAGTGACACCTTGTTTCAAAACAAAAAATAAAATAGGGCTGTGGGTATAGTTCAGTGGTAGAATGCCTCTGGGTTCAACTTCCAGTACTAAATAAATAAATAAAAGCATATACTTGGGGCTGGGGGTGTAGCTCAGTGGTTACAATGCTTGCCTAGCAGGTGCAAAGCCCTACATTTAATCCTCAGGACCACCAAAAATAAATAAATAAATAAAAAGCATGGAACTGGAAGACAGGCTATCTGAGTGAAACCCTGGTTCTGCACTCTTCTCTGTGTTTCTGAGCTACTCCAAGCTGAGTTTCCTAATCTTAAGTAGGACAAGTACTAATAGCATAGGATTGTTGTGGGGCCTAAACGCTGTCTGTACCTACAGTAAGCTCTACAACAGGCCTTTCACGATGTATTGTCTTGTGTCCTGGTTATCTACTGCTGCGTCGCAAACCACCCCAAGACCAATGGCTTTAAACAGTGACAGCATTTGGGGGTGTAGCGCAAAGCCCTGGGTCTCATCCCCAACACTGCAAAAAAAAATTTTTTTTTAAATAAATAAATAAAAGGACCACTTTAATGTTATGCATATCTCAGAGGTAGAAGGCCTCTGGATTCAATCCCCAATACCACAAGACAAAAGAAAACAGAGTCTCACTAAATCGCTGAAGGCCTTGCTAAATTGCTGAGGATGACTAGGGGATCTGTCCCTCCTGTCTCAGCCTCCTAAGTCCTAGGATTACAGGCGTGTGCCACCACGCCCAGCCCTGCACATCTCTCCCAGCACTGCCAGCCCCGGCTCCCCAGTGGTCCCTCCTGCAGCCGCTCTCATCCAGGGTGACACATGTCCCTGTGAACTCCCTCCCTGCCCCTGTCCTCTGCACTGTTCCCCTTATTCCTCGGATGTACAACAGATCTACTGGTGTTGTTAATTAGATTCTGAAGATTAAAGCTCTAAGGAACTTCAAGAGATTATTTTGTTCAACTCCCTTAATTTGTAGTGAAGAAAAACCGCCTGAGCCACCGCCAGCCCGAGGTCCCAGCACTCATTAGTGGGAGAAGAGAGAACAGGATTCGCGTCCTGATGTCTACTCCATTTTCATTTCATAACACCAGGTCGCCTCTATTTAATGTGTGTGTGTGTGTGTGAGTGTGTGTGTGTGTGTGTGTGTGTGTGTGTGTGTGTGTGTAGTACTGGGGATTGAACCCAGGGCACTCTACCTCTGAGTTACACCCCCAGCCCTATTTCATTTTTTTATTTTGAAACAAGGTCTCACTACATTGCTGAGTTTGGCCTTGAACCTGTGATCCTCCAGCCTCAACCTCTCAAGTACTGGGGATTACAGGTATGCACCACTATGTGAGCTACACCCCCAGTCCTATTTTTTATTCTTTATTTTGAAACAGGGTCTCACTAAGTTGTGGAGGGCCTCACAAGTGCTGAGCCTGGACGTGAACTTGTGATCCTCCTGTCTCAGCCTCTCAAGTACTGGGATTACAAACATGTGCCACTATGCTTGGCTTTTTTGTTTGTTTGTTTGTTTGTTTGTTTTGTGTGTGTGTGGCACTGGAGATAGGCTGCCCTCAAATCTATGATCCTCCTGTCTCACCCTCAAAAGTACTGGGATTACAGGTGTGCATCACCACACCTGGCTTACCCAGACCTTTTTATTTTTCAATTTGAGGCAAGGATTTGCTAAATTACCCAGGCTGACTTTGAACTTTGTGACCCTCCTGCCTCAGCCACCCGAGTGACTGGGATTATAGGCTTATACCACCATACATGGCTCAACAGTTTGTTAAGAATAAAATATTTGGGCAAGCAGGACATGTAGTAACCCTAGTAATTCCAGTACTGGGGGGGGGGAGGGAGGGCTGAGACAGGAGAATTACAAGTTGGAAGACAGCCCCAGCAACTTAGCAAGGCCCTCAGCAATTTAGTGAGACCCTGTTTCAAAATAAAATAGGGATGGAGGTATAGCTCAGAGGTAGAATGTACCTGAGTTCCATCCCCAATACCACAAAAAAATAATAATAATAACAATAGTAATAATAATAGGAGAACTGAGGGTGTAGCTCAGTGGTAGAATACTTATCTAACATACATGAAGCCCTCAGTTTGACCCCAGCACCACCAAAAACAAAAACTTTTTTTCCCCCTACTTCCAATTCAAAATAGCTTCCTTATGAGCTTTCTAAGAGTGCATTAGGCAAACCAAAACAAACAGAGATAGATAAAATACTTGAAGAAACACAGCCAATTTTTGCAACCTCAGAAGCATGCTCCATTTACTTCTTGGACCTAACCGTGGTCTCACCATAAATTGAACCAGACACACTTGCTCTAATTTTATCTCAACTTTGCAGGCAGATTGTAACCCAGGGTTGGTTTAGTTCATCTATTTCCTAGTCCATTAATCCACTGCTCTTGCTGTCTCGGCCATGTGGGCATTCTTTCAGATGGAACATACACAGGCCACTTCCTACTCCACATAGCTCTTTAAAAAAAAAAAAGAAGGAGGAGAGGAGGAAGAAGAAGAAGAAAGAAAACCAAAGAGAAAAAGAAGAAGAGGAGGAGGAGGCGAGGAAGCAAGCAAACACAGCCTCCTCTCAAGAGAGAGCCCCTTGGAGAGTCACAGCGTTGACTTAGAGCAGCTATTTTGCAAATGTGCCCTCACTTAACGACACAACACAGCTCTCCTCCCCCGACAAGCTCAGCTTTCTGGCCGGCTGTTCCCTCCTCGGCCTAATGGATTCTGTCAGGGGCAGGATGTGGCTTTTGCCATCACAGACCAAAGGGGGAAAAAAAAAACCCAGGGGTGATGGCTGCAGAGATAGAGGCCTCCAGGCCCATCAGCACTGGGGTTTGGTGGAGAGGAAGAAAGAGAAAAACTATGGAAAGTTCTGAACATCAAATAACTTTCAAGAAGTAAAAGGAGGGAGAGACACCCGGATCCGTAATTACAGAAGCCGCCTGCAAAATTTAATTAAAACTTGGGTGGAAACGAACACCCAGAAACAAGTGTCATTCATCAATTTAAAACACCGACGAAGGTAAACATTGCCACAAACTCGGGGAGAGAAGGGAGGAGAGAAGAAAAGAGGGGTGATCACTCTAGATATCAAGCAAATCAAATTACCCCGAAGGCCCGGCCAGACACATGCATTAATCATTGGTTATCCCAGATGCACACCTGTACTGGAGGGAAGTCTGGCATGCCGGAAGAACCCCAGCTGAGAGAGTGGGCCGGCAGAAGGACCAGCAGTCGAGCCCAGAGAACCCCAGGGAAGCGGCCACGGGGCACCTGCAGCTCTCCCCGGCCAGGTGGAACAGGAGGGGCTGAGTTGGGTTTGGGCGAGGCTGCAAAATCCCTGACTCTCCCGAGTTACTTCCTCCTGCTCATTTTTTTTTCTAGCCCCCACGTAGCTGGACAAACCTGCTAAGCCACAAAGCAAAGCAACCTCCCCCGAGAGAGAAGGCGAACCCAGAGCCAGCCCAGGGCCTGTGTCACCCGGGGCAGAGCACGTTGAACTTTCAAATCTGAACATGGCCAGTTGGCATTCACAGGAAGAAAGCTGGGGGGAGGCGGGGGCCACTAAGGGAGCCCCTGTCTTGGTTTCCCCTCGCAGGCCCTGGCTTTATACACCCATCAGGCCCCAGGGCCGCCCACAGCCCCAGCCTCCTCAGTCCTCAGTCCACACACAGGAGGCTGGAGAGGAGGCTCCGCCATCCAGGCGGGGAGCTATTTGCACTTGATGAGAGATTTTAAGTGGGAACCATGTGAGTGTGCGCTGTGCGGAGGCCAGAGTGCACTTAGAGGGAACAAATGATTTATTGTGGGGCCTCCACAAAGTCTCATTCAAAAAGGGAGGGAGCCCACACACACACACACACACACACACACACACACACACACACACACACACACACACACACCACCTCTTTACATTAAAATCTTAAAGGGGTAGAATCCATTTGGTCTCTTGAGCCAGCCTGGAAGGGAGTCACCACTAATCAGGCAGCCAGCTCGCCTCTTCCCGGCCTTCTCTGAGTACTCCAATATGTCTGAACTGGCAAAACGGACTGCAGACCACTTTGATGTTAAACAAAGAAAGAGGAAGAAGAAAAAAAAAAAAAAACTCCCAAACGGTGTACAAATCATATCTCTGGTTAACTCCCCCATGCCCTTTTTGGAGAACAAATTTAAGACACACACATGAGTGGAGGGCTAAGTAACAAATAATTATCATTTCATACACTTAGACCCTCATACAGCATTTTCTGGAGAAAGAGAATGGCCAGTCTTGTCTTCTGAATTATTTGCTCTGGTTAAGCATGACCTCACTAATTAAAAAAACAAAACAAGCACTGCCTGTTGAGCAGTTGCAAGGAGCAATGCTATAAAAAGAGTTCAGCCAGTTGAGTTGGGTACTGTGGCACAAGGCTATAATTCCAGTACCTAGGAGGCTGAGACAGGAGGATCACAGGTTCAAGGCCAGCCTCAGCAACTTAACAAGACCCTGCTTCAAGAAATTTTTTAAAAATTTTCTTGGGAAAGCCAGGCGTGGTGGCGCACGCTTGTAATCCCAGCATTCGGGAGGCTGAGACCGGAGGATCCAGGTTCGCGGCCAGCCTCAGCTACCTAGTGAGGCACTCCGCAACTTAGTGAGACTCGGTTTCAAAATAAAGAATAAAAAATAGGGCTAGAAGTATAGCTTGGAGATAGAATGCCCCTGAGTTCAATCCCCAGTACCGCAAAAAAAAAAAAAAAAAAAAATTCTTGAGCATGGTTGGCATATACTTGTAATCCCAGTACTTGAGAGGCTGAGACAAGAGGATCACAGGTTCGAGACCAGCCTCAGCAAGTAGTGAGACTCTCATCAATCTAGTGAGTCCCTGTCTCAAAATAAAAATTAAGCCGGGCGTGGTGGCGCACGCTTGTAATCCCAGCATTTGGGAGGCTGAAACCGGAGGATCCGGGTTCACGGCCAGCCTTAGTTACTTAGTGAGGCCTTCTGCAACTTAGTGAGACCCTGTTTCAAAATAAAGAATAAAAAATAGGGCTGGGGGTTTATCTCGGAGGTAGAATGCCCCTGAGTTCAATCCCCAGTGCCACAAAAAAAAAAAAAAAATTAAATAGGGCTGGGGGTGTAGCTTAGAGGTAGATAGTTCTCACAACTTTGTGAGACCCTTGAAAGATGGAGGAACAAAGAGGCGAAGGGACCTGCCTATGTGGCTGCACACTTGAGTCCTGAGATTCCAAAGCTCAGTCCTCATTTTCACGAATGAATGTAGCCAGACCCCCTTTAATTGAGAGGGAGATATTCCACATAAGCAAACACTTCAGATATTTGAAACCAATCCTTTGCAAGCCAAATCTTTTCAAATTTTTAATTTGTTTGAAATGGAATTTTTCTAACATAGGTTGTATACTTCTGTGGCCTACACGAGAAAAAAGCCCAGCCGAGCATGGTGGTGCATGCCTGTAATCTCAGTACTTAGGAGGCTGAGACAGGAGGATCACAGGTTCAGGGCCAACCTCAGCAAACTAGCGAGATTCTATTTCAAAATAAAAACTTAAATAGGGCTGAAAGTGTAGCTCAGAGGTACAACGCCCCTGGGTTCAATCCCCAGGAGAGAGAGAGAGAGCGAGAGAGAGAGAGACAGGCCTAAGGAAATGTCCAGAGGGATGATTCCTGGGTAGACAGAAATTCCAGCCATGAGGTCCTCAGAGGTACCCAAGAGGCAAGACTACAACCTGCTACCTACCTGAGAAGGGCAATCTGCCAGATGGGAGGGGGAGGGGGATAGGAGTTCAGGGTTGCCGGTTTGGTGAAACTCACCTAGGAATAAAAGAGAACAGTAGGAAGGTTTTCAATTACTATTAAAAATCCAGCTATGAGCCGGGTGTGGTGGCGCACGCTTGTAATCCCAGCATTTGGGAGGCTGAGACTGGAGGATCCGGGTTTGCAGCCAGCCTCAGATACTTAGTGAGGCACTCCGAAACTTTGTGAGACCCTGTTTCAAAATAAAGAATAAAAAAAATAGGGCTGGGGGTACAGCTCGGAGGTAGAATGCCCCTGAGTTCAATCCCCAGTACCGCAAA